>BLSH010481566.1:585131-595809 GCA_018402905.1 Glandirana rugosa
CCCCCCCCCCCCCGTGGCCACGCAAGTCGGCGGCTCTGACAGCACAGCACTTTGGTCTGTGGAGAGAGAAAGGATCCTTCACTCTCCTCCACAGCCACAGCGGCGGAATAGCAGTGATGCGGCCGCCCACTCACGGCTCTATCAGGACTTGATGCCGCCATTAGGGGCCCCTCGGTAGCCTCGGGGCTAAGGGCGTGCCATTCGGGGCTTCAGCCCCGATAGCCACCCCTTGGCGACGCCCCTGGTCCCGACCGAGTTATGCCATAAAATCAATCACCATTCATATATCAAACAGCCGAAGGGATGATAGTATAGTAACCCTTTCCCAGATCAATGTTGCAGACCTGGGGATCCTGCTCCTGATGTGTCAGGAATCCCGCTCCCAGCAGGCTACTCTCTCATCTCCAGAGCCCGGTACATCAAAGGAATGGAAGGAAAAGAAGAAACTCAGAGTAAGTGGCAAGTACACAGTGTAATGATGCGCTGTCTACTGTACTTACTATTAAGCTGAAGAAGTCAGACATAGACCCGTGGCTGGAATTCCGCTTGTACAGCCCGGGGATCGTGGGTGCGTAATGACGCAATGGCACCGGCTTACGCATTTCGTCATTGGACGTTGTCTGAGGTGGCATGTCCAATGACGAAACGCATCAGTGATGCAGCATTGGTCTGGGAAAGGTCTACTATACTATCATCCCTTCGGCTGTTTGACATATGAATGATTTTATGGCATAACTCGGTCTGGACTATTGCTGATATTACATGGACCTTGCGATTGACTCTTAAAATACCGGAATAGAACAAGAAGCTGTGTTAATATATCCGCAAAATTGTGATATGTTGGTCATTAGTATTTAAATGTTGTTCCAAGACCGCACAAGCACTTTATTTATTGATTACATATATACACATAATTTTTTTCACATCTTTATTGATTATTCACATAGACCCTTTAAAAGTTATTTAAAAGTTTTTTATCAAGTATTTTTCACTATCACATGTAATTAATTTTATTGATTCATAGCACTGGCTTTTTTGGCATTTTACTGGCATTATAATTTTTATATATTGTTTAATTATTCCTATACTGGGAAGTTTGTTCACATATATTGCTTTACTGCATCGGCACTTTAGAGTTGGAATATTAAGTTTACATTTTTTTTCACATGCATTTTTTTCACATGCATTTTTTCTAGCAGCGCCCTTATCCACTCCTTCTCTTTACACTCATTATTTAGCAGCTGCTTGACAGTTGCAGGTGGAGGCAGCAGCTAGCACAATACAACATTTCCATAGCACGACAACACCCCAACCCATAAATTCAGTGGGTGGGACGGACCTAATGTCTGCCGGCCACCCGCGATCGCTCCCGACACTGCAGAACAGGGATCTGTGTGAGGTAAACAAACAGATCCTCATTTTGACAGGGGAGTTGAGAGAGATCGTCTGTTCCCTGTGATCGGGAACAACAATCTCTCTCCTCCTCTAGGCAGCCCATCCCCCATACAGTTAGAAACACCACAGAGGGAACACATATAGGTGTCCATTTATAAAGCAGTGTAAAAAATCCACTGCACAATTCTCCGGCATTCACAGAGGATATCATTCTCCCCTGTGTGTCTGTTTATTAAGCAGTGTAGATCACTTCACAGTTTGTGAAGTGAAGTTATCTACAAACGCTTTAAACTGTGGAGAATGCCCTCATCTCGTGAGACATTACGAGATTACGGCACCCCGAAATTCACAGAAACTCAGAGATGTCAGTTTATTAAGTAGTGATAAATTATCACTGCTCAGTAACGGACATTCTCAGAGGAGCCCGCCATGGGCATCCGCAGAACTTTTTTCTAGGGGGGGCATCATTTTAAGTTCACCCATGCTCCGCCCCTTTCGACAATGTCATGAATGGGAGGGGCTTAGAGCGACTCGCAATTACTTATTTTTAAGGGGGAAATGGCAGACTTTTTTTCCAGGCATGTGCTATGTACAGGGTGCAGATTCCAGGCGTGTGCTATGTACAGGGTGCAGATTCCAGACGTGTGCTATGTACAGGGTACAGATTCCAGGCGTGTGCTATGCCAGTATGCATACCCAACCCCCCCACAGAGCTCTCTTCCCCCCACAGAAGAGAGTTGTCTATAACTCACAGTGGCAGGTCAGGCTCCTGTTGATACACGCTGCAGGCTTGAGTGGCTGTGGATAACCCACCTTGCCCCCTCCTGTCTGTATATGCAGAGCTGGGAGAGCAGGAAGGGTTTTGTGTGTGCTGACTCTGGATGCTAGACTGCCGGCTGCCATCCACAGTGTAATCTACCTTCCTGTGCCGGGTGCTGGTACATGGAGAGTGTTCCAGCGCCCAGCACCTGCTCACACTCTGTGCGCTGCACTCGGGTGATTAGGGTGTGCGTGCCTGGGCACAACCGTGCACACGCCTATGGTGGACACCTTGCGATCCCTGATTCCAGGGTGGGGCACTTGCTCCCCCTTTCCCCTACCTGCGGACGCCCATGGAGCCCGCCCAAACAGTAAATAAAATGACTAGCCCCCCTACACTATATATGTATATATAAGCACATACACACCTTATATATACATATATATACACATACATTACATATACAGGTATATACACACATACATCATATACATGTATATACATATATACACATATACAGGGCGACATGGTTAATGTGTTGGGGGGTCTGAATGAGGCAAGAGGAAGTCTATAATCTTCCTCCTTCCCCAGGATTCCCTCTTCACCCCCCCAATTCTCCATCTCTGAGCTGGTGAATCGGGGAGGGTGAATTCTGACCCAGATCACCAGTGAAGTGCTGAGATCGCAGCTTCATAAACTGGCCGTTTCTGTGTCAGTGAATGACAGTTCTCCGCGTGTAGAAATAATCGGGGGAGAACATGTTCTCCCCCGATTATCTCTGCTTTATAAACCGAAAATGAGCTGTGATCAGCCGTGATCCTTGGGATCACGGCTGATCACAGTTTTATAAAAGGACACCTTAACCCCTTGATCGCCCCTATTGTTAACCCCTTCCCTGTCAGTGACATTTATACAGTAATCAGTGGCTATTTTTAGCTCTGATTGCTGTATAACTGTCAGTGGTCCCAAAAAAGCGTCAAAAGTGTCTGATCTGTGCGCCGCAATGTCGCAGTCCCGCTAAAAATCGCAAATCACCATCATTACTAGTAAAAAAAAAAAATAATAAAAATGCCATAAATCTATTCCCAATTCATAGTTTGTAGACGTGATAACTTTTGCGCAAACCAATCAATATACGCTTATTGTGATTTTTTTTTACCAAAAATATGTAGAAGAATATATATTGTCCTAAACTGATGAATACATTTGTTTTTTTACATTTTTTTTGGATATGTATTATAGCAAAAAGTAAAAAATATTGTTTTTTTTTCCAAAATTGTCGCTCTTTTTTTGTTTATAGCACAAATAAAAACCGAAGAGGTGATCAAATACCACCAAAAGAAAGCTCTATTTGTGGGGAAAAAAAGGACATCAATTTTGTTTGGGTACAACGCGCAATTGTCAGTTAAAGCGATGCAGTGCTGAATCGCAAAAAGTGCTCTGGTCAGGAAGGGGGTAAATCCTTCTGCGGCTGAAGTGGTTAATATTCACTGTTGATAATTGGGATGTGTGTTTTTTTTTTTATACATATTTTTTTTTCATTTAGCACAATGTTTATTACGTTTCATATGTTGGCACCTAATGCGCGTATGTATGCATGTGAGATAGGGAACTTAAATTGTAAGCTCCTTGAGTTAGGTATTGATGTGAATGTACAATATGTAAAGTGCCGTGTTTAGTGTCGGTGCTTTATAAGTACCTGTAATAAATGCTGGACTGGGCTAGGTGGTCTCTTTGCTGGGCTGTCTCTTTGCTGGACTGGGTGATCTCTTTGCTGGACCGGGCTGTCTCTTTGCTGGACTGGATGGCCTATTTGCTGGACTGGGCTGGGCAGTCTCTTTGCTGGACTGGGCTGGGCAGTCTCTCTGCTGGACTGGACTGGGCGGTCTCTTTACTGAACTGGACTGGGCTATCTCTTTACTGGGCTGGGCTGTCTCCTTGATGGATCGGGTTGGGCCGTCTCTTTGCTGGACTGGGCTGGGCAGTCTCTTTGCTGGACTGGGCTGGGCTGTCTTTTTACTGGGTTGGCTGCCTCTTTGATGGATTGGGCTGGGCTGTCTCTTTGCTGGACTGGGCTGGGCAGTCTCTTTGCTGGACTGGGTTGTCTCTTTGCTGGACTGGGCTGTCTCTTTTCTGGACTGGGATGTCTCTTTGCTGGACTGGACTCGTCTCTTTGCTGCATTGGTCTGGGCTGTCTCTTTGCTGCACTGGGCTGAGCTGTCTCTTTGCTGGACTGGGCTGGGTTGCCTCTTTGCTGGACAGGGCTGGGCTGCCTCTTTCCTGGACTGGGCTGCGAGGTCTCTTTGCTGGACTGGGCTGGGCTACTTCTTTGCTGGGCTGGACTGGGCTGTCTCTTTGCTGGACTGGACTGATGAATACATTTGTTTTTTTTACATTTTTTTTGGATATGTATTATAGCAAAAAGTAAAAAATATTGTTTTTTTTTTCAAAATTGTCGCTCTTTTTTTGTTTATAGCACAAATAAAAACCAAAGAGGTGATCAAATACCACCAAAAGAAAGCTCTATTTGTGGGGAAAAAAAGGACATCAATTTTGTTTGGGTACAACGCGCAATTGTCAGTTAAAGCGATGCAGTGCTGAATCGCAAAAAGTGCTCTGGTCAGGAAGGGGGTAAATCCTTCTGCGGCTGAAGTGGTTAATATTCACTGTTGATAATTGGGATGTGTGTTTTTTTTTTATACATATTTTTTTTTCATTTAGCACAATGTTTATTAAGTTTCATATGTTGGCACCTAATGCGCGTATGTATGCATGTGAGATAGGGAACTTAAATTGTAAGCTCCTTGAGTTAGGTATTGATGTGAATGCACAATATGTAAAGTGCCGTGTTTAGTGTCGGTGCTTTATAAGTACCTGTAATAAATGCTGGACTGGGCTAGGTGGTCTCTTTGCTGGGCTATCTCTTTGCTGGACTGGGTGATCTCTTTGCTGGACCGGGCTGTCTCTTTGCTGGACTGGATGGCCTATTTGCTGGACTGGGCTGGGCAGTCTCTTTGCTGGACTGGGCTGGGCAGTCTCTCTGCTGGACTGGACTGGGCGGTCTCTTTACTGAACTGGACTGGGCTATCTCTTTACTGGGCTGGGCTGTCTCCTTGATGGATCGGGTTGGGCCGTCTCTTTGCTGGACTGGGCTGGGCAGTCTCTTTGCTGGACTGGGCTGGGCTGTCTTTTTACTGGGTTGGCTGTCTCTTTGATGGATTGGGCTGGGCTGTCTCTTTGCTGGACTGGGCTGGGCAGTCTCTTTGCTGGACTGGGTTGTCTCTTTGCTGGACTGGGCTGTCTCTTTTCTGGACTGGGCTGTCTCTTTTCTGGACTGGGATGTCTCTTTGCTGGACTGGACTCGTCTCTTTGCTGCATTGGTCTGGGCTGTCTCTTTGCTGCACTGGGCTGAGCTGTCTCTTTGCTGGACTGGGCTGGGTTGCCTCTTTGCTGGACAGGGCTGGGCTGCCTCTTTCCTGGACTGGGCTGCGAGGTCTCTTTGCTAGACTGGGCTGGGCTACTTCTTTGCTGGGCTGGACTGGGCTGTCTCTTTGCTGGATTGGACTGAGCAGTCTCTTTGCTGCACTGGACTGGGCTGTCTCTTTGCTGGACTGGGCTGAGCTGTCTCTTTGCTGGACTGGGTTGGGCTGTTTCTTTGCTGGACTGGGCTGGGCTGCCTCTTTGATGGATTGGGCTGGGCTGTCTCTTTGCTGGACTGGGTTGGGAGGTCTCTTTGTTGGACAGGGTTGGACTACCTCTTTGCTGGGCTGGACTGGGCTCTCTCTTTGATGGACTGGGTTGGGCTGTCTCTTTGCTGGACTGGGCTGCCTCTTTACTGGACTGAGCTGTCTCTTTGCTGTACTGGGCTGCCTCTTTACTGGACTGGGCTCTCTCTTTGCTGTAGCGGGCTGTGGCTGTCTCTTTGATGGACTGGGCTGCCTCTGCTTACTGGACTGTGGATGTCTCTTTGCTGGACTGGACTGGGCTGTCTCTTTGCTGTACTGGGCCTTGGCTGTCTCTTTGCTGGGCTGCAGCTTTCTCTTTGCTGGACTGGGCTGTGGCTGTCTCTGTACTGTGCCCCCCCAAATTATACTTGGTTCCCTGTTCTCTAAAGGGGTGGTTCTAGGGGGCAGTTCTATGGGCAGTTCTAGGGGGGTAGGGATTTGACCTGGGGGGGGGGAGTTCCTGCAACTCTTCTCTGAGAAAAAACGCCCTGATTGTCAGTTTCCACATAAAATGATTGTAAAGTTTTTCTTTTCTTTTTTTAAAAATAACAAACGTGTTATACTTACTTGCTCTGTGCAAGGGTTTTTCACATAACGGCCTGATCTTCCTTTTCTGGGGTCCCATATCGGTGCTCCTGGCTCCTCCTCCTACTGAGTGTCCCCACAGAGAGCTGCTTTCCCTGGGGGCACCCGTGCAGGCGTACTCCCAAGTCCTGCTGCTGCGCCCATTGACACAGACAGCAGGACTCAGCCCCACCCCAGTCTCCCGTGTCACTGGATTTGATTGGCAGCAGTGGAAGCCAATGAGGATCTGAGACAGCGACTGGAGCTGCTGGGCTTGTGTTTGTTGCTGGAATGATCGGGTTCAGATAAGAAAAAGGTGGGCTCTAGGGGGCAGCTGCAGCACAGAAGGCTTTTCACTCACCTTAGTGCATAGAATGCATTAAGGTGAAAAACCCTGAGACTACAACTCCTTTAAGGAAAGCTACCAATATTTTATTCTGTATTTCAAAAAAATTGAAAGTCTCTTTACTGGGTTTTTATAAGTTTTATCTTCCCAAAGAATAATATCGCGCTCGTCACAATCACGCCTTATTCATGTCATCAGATTTCAGGAGCACCTATATTTGTGAGCAACTATCACTTCAAGGATGAAACACACAAAGGGCAAAATTAGAACGAAAATATCGGATGAGCACCTTGAGAATTCATCGAGAATTGCTTATCAAAAACATTGTCAAATATCACACTAGTTTTATGTTGTTCTTGTTTATTTTTATAATAAAAAATATTTAAAAAAAATGAAGTTCTGGTCATCAGTCCTCAGAAAGGATGTGCTGGAGCTGGAGAGAGTCCAGAAAAGGGCAACAAAATGAATTAGGGGACTGGAGGACTTCAACTACGAGGAACAACTACAAGCACTACATTTAATTTCCCTGGAGAAGAGATGGTTGAGAGGAGATGTCATAGCGATATGCAAATACCTCAATGGTGATCCCAGCATTGGAAAAAAACTATTCAGTCTCAGGGAATGTAAAAGGACACAGGGCCACACAATGAGATTGGCGGAGAAGTGGTTTAACTTTAAGCTGCGTAGGGGGTTTTTCACTGTCAGGGAGATAAGGATGTGGAACTCTCTTCCACAATTGGTGGTGTCAGCGGGGAGTATTGATAATTTTAAAAGACTCTTGGACGTGCATCTTAGTGAACACAACATACAGGTATATGGAAAATGATTATCGACACTGACACACATACACTTACCCAGGTTGAACTGGATGGACTATTGTATTTATTCAACCTTACCTACTATGTAACTATGTAAATTTAATTATTTAGATAGGTACATATTATCTATATCACTGATTGTAACTTGTTAAAAAAAAAGTTGCTGCAACTGCTGAAGCACTTCTGGAAGTAAACAATTAGTAATTTGCTAAAGAAGACTTTTCACTTAGCAAATTGAATTTTAACATAGGGGTCCATTTATAACAGAGAACAGATTTCACTATACACTACTTGTTGTATGCTACTCGGCTATGCACATTGTCTCCCTTATTTTAAGACCCATTGTTATAATGACACTTAAAGTGGATGTAAACCGGTTCATGAAATTGAGTTGGGCATATCTGTCTGTAGTGTTTTCTTATCTCTCTTCAAATATGTCCCGTAGCAGTCTTCCGTAGCTCTGTTATGAGCCTGACAAGTTCTCACACGTTCTGGAAGACAGGACAGAGAATTTAGAGACGAAGGAGGTTGCTAAAAATAGATTAGCACACAGCTAAACTATACACAGAAAACCTCTGCATGTGTGGAGAGGGGGTGTGTTCCTTTCCTCCAGTCAGCTTTCTCACAGTCTCTTACAGTGTCTCACAGCGTCTAGCAATCATCTCCTCCTACATAGAAAGGAGGAAGTGGAAACTCTATCACGATGTGCGCTTTCTAAACAGTATATCAAAGTGAAGACAGAATATAAACACGTAAGACTTATATAGGGAGGTTTGTGTCATCATTGTGTATCATCTGAGGCTGTTCACTTCACTGGGTATATGAAGGGTTTACATCCACTTTAAGGCTTGAAGCCTACTGTGCCCCAAAGAGATCTATCTGCTGAAAATTCCTTGAATGGAAGAGAGCCAACCATGTGACTTTAACGAGTCATTTGACCGGACTCTCCTCCCACCTTTTTTGAAATCTTATTCATTTAGTTGTACATCTCCACATTCATTTTTATTGCGCTTCTCCAGCTTTGCACACCTCAAGCTGAGGGTTTGCAAAACAGACACATAAAAGCACACTACCATGCTTTATAACGATGGTCGTACGAATCCTTTAGATTAGTAATTATGGTGAAGTTTTAAATATCCATTTAGTTGCAAGCAACAGTCCTTATTTTTATTTTTCTAGTATATGAAGGGGCATTCAGAGAAAACACAGTGCCACCTTATCAACTAAGCAAAGTGAACATTCTCTATTTCTTTAGTAAAGCAACTCCAGTGTATTTATTGTTAATAAACCTGAATAGCAAAAGATTAACTTTGAGTTATCCATAACCATGTAAATGACTTGAGAAGATATGGGGGAGAGAACTACCTGGAGTGTGCCACTTTCTGGCTTGAAGTACTAAATGTGGCATAGTATATAATGTTTCATATTTACTTCATCTAACGCTAAACCTTCTAGGCCACATTCTAAACCTAATCTATCTAGCCTTGTAAAGAAGAAATTGCTATACTCTATTCTACAGCCACTCTGGTCTGGTCCCACGCTGAGCTGTCAGTGTTTGGGAGAGTGTAGGAGAGGCAGCCGACATGGAAGCCCATAGTACAGTGGTTCTCAACGCCTGTCCTCGGGACCCACTAACAGGCCAGGTTTGCAGGATAACTGAAATACATTACAGGTGATACCATTTGCTGCTCAGTGATTGAAGTATTCTAGTCTGCATTTCCCCAAGGTAACACTTAAAATCTGGCCTGTTAGTGGGTCCTGAGGACCGGAGTTGAGAACAACTGCCATAGTAAATCTACGGGTGAAGTCACTTCCCAGGCATTGCCTGTTCTCTCCTGCACACGGCATCTACCGTTGGAGAACGAACTGGATCGACTTCAGAAAATGTATGTATAGCGATTTTGTTCTTTACAGGGTTGGATAGATTCATTTTAGAATGTGACTGAGAGTAGATTTAGGCCTCATACACACGGATGTTTTTTGACACCGGTGTTTTCTGGCGTTTTTTGCAGCTCTCCATGTTAGTCAATGGCCCCATAAAAAGGCCGACATTTTTGAGCTGTAGAAGGCGTCGGCATTAGTGAGCTGAAACTAGAACCCACGGCCAGCGCGTTCTGAGGCTGTAACGTTTTGGCGTTTTTTTACGCCGACGCCGAAAAACGCTCACTAACGCCATTCCGGCGTTAACAGCCGTTTTTTTGACGCCGAAGTTTTTAGGTTGAAAACTAACAGAGGGCTGATTTTTTTTGTTAAAAAAAGCCTATTGACGCCGATGCTCACTAACGCTCACTAACGCCGATGCATAACGCCCAAAAACGCCAATTTTTTTCCCCTGACGTAGGGCCCAATGTTTTGTTTATTTTTTAAGAAACGTCCGTGTGTATGAGGCCTCAGTGTTTGTTATTTTGGCTGAAATTACACTTTACCTTTATTGACATTAAGTAAAATACATGATTTATGAGAACACATTCCTAGCCATAGTTATATTGTCCAAAAAATATAATCGTACAGCATTAAATAGTAATAGAATTTTGGCTATATCTTTTTTTTTAATTTTTTGGTTTTGTTAAGAGCACATAATTAACCACTTCAGCCCCGAAAGGATTTCCAGCTTTAGGACCGGAGCCCTTTTTGCGATTCGGCACTGCGTCGCTTTAACTGAAAATTGCGCGGCCGTGCGACGTTGTACCCAAACGAAATTTGCGTCCTTTTTTTCCCATAAACAGAGCTTTCTTTTGGTGGTATTTGATCACCTCTGCGTCATTTCTGATCGCCGCTATAAACAAAAGAAGAGCGACAATTTTGCAAAAAAAAACAAATTTCTTACTTTTTGCTAGAATACAAATCAAAAAAAAAATATAAAAAAAACATTTTTTTTCACCGTTTTTGGCCGATTTATATTCTTCCTCATATTTGCGATAAAAAAAATCGCAATCGGCGTTTATTGATTGGTTTGCGCAAAAGTGGTCGCGTTTACGGATGATGAGAATTCATTTTTGGGGTTTTTTTTTTACTAGTAATGGCGGCGATCTGCGATTTTTAGCGGTACTGCGATATTTCAGCGGACATG
>BLSH010481570.1:42459-59065 GCA_018402905.1 Glandirana rugosa
ACCTATTCAAGTCTGTAAATGTGCGGCGTTTCTGCTGGATCTCCGGGGAGTAATCTGGAAACAGTAGGATCTTTGAGTCGTTATAGCGGAGTTCCCCTTTAGCCCTGGCCGCCGCCAGGATCCCATCCCTGTCACGGTAGTTCAGTAATCTGAGGAGAAGGGGCCTTGCAGGTGCCCCAGGGATGGGCGGTGTAGGGGGGATTCTGTGAGCCCTCTCTACTACAAATGTAGAAGGCATCTCAGGTAAGTCTAGCAGCTGCACTAGGAAGGCTTCTGTAAACTCTGCAGGCTTGAGGCCCTCCGCTCTCTCTGGAAGGCCCAAGATTCTGATGTTGTTCCTTCTCAGTCTATTTTCTGTGTCAATGGCCTTATCCTGCAGAGCTTTTACCTGGATCTGTAGTGCCCGCACCTCACCTGAATCAGCCCTGGTAGTGTCCTCTAGCTGTGAGATCCTATCCTCTGCCTCTGTCATTCTGGATCTGAACTTATCCAAGTCATGCCTGATTAGGCAGATATCAGTGGCCAGATAGTCCATCTTAGCAGTCAGGGTGTCCTTACAGGATTTGATCGCCTCATTACAGGAGGTGATAGCCGTCAGAATGTCGGCAGTGGTAGGGGTCGGCTGTTCAGATGTCATGGCGAGCGCCTTTGTAGCCTTCTTACAGGTGGAGCGCCTCGTGGGCAAGATGGCCGACGGCGGAGTAGGGGGGCCGAAGCAAGCCGACTGCCTACCTGACGAACGGAGCCTGCCCGGGGAGAACGGCGGAGCCCGCGCGGTGCCCGATGCCTTCTTGGAACCCAGGGTGTGAGTCTGGAAGTTGAAGTATAGCGAGAAAGGAGTCCGGATCACCGTCAGGATTACTAGCAGAAGGGAGCTCAGGCAGCGTGCGCCTTCTTCCCTTCACATCCCGGCCACGCCCCCCCCCCCGCTGTTGATGTTAGTAGCAGGAATATTGCCCCATTGTTGGTGTCAGTGGGAGGAAAAGTGCCCCAAGGACCAGATAAAGGCAAGCAAAAGGCCGCATTCGGCCCCTAAGCCACAGTTTGGAGACCCCTGGTTTAGATTAATGACAGTAGGGAGGCACTTAAAAAGTGTTGCTGTGGGTCCCTCAGAACTGTAGATGCAAAATAAGAATTGAACCCTTTCACTACTACTGATGTATGCCATGCATCGACAGAAAGGGGGGGCTTTACACACTGTGTGTAAATCGGACAAGCCGACTGTCGGCTCTCAGATGGAAGCTGTACAGCCAGTTGAATACTTCCACACAGCCTGGCAATAGTCAGTACCCCCCGTACAAGCCCCTGCCATGTTTATTGGGCCCGTACTCCCATTAGCAGGCCCAGGACCAGCATGGCGGGGAAAGGCAGATCAATGAACATCCGCTTGCTGTGTCCCCCCCGCCGCCCCCATAAAAACCTGACAGCGATGTGTAAAACATCATTCATTGTTCAATTAACCAGCACATTTAATGCGGTAGGGCGGCCTGGCTGCTTACTTGTAGGCTGTGGCTTCTTCTGTGTCTGGGGTACGGCGCCAGCAACCCACTCCCACTGTGAATGGACACAGCGGGAGCCAATCAGCAGGTCTGACAGACGCAATGTCCACCGGGACCCGCTGATCATTGACAGGAGAGGCAGAACGGCGGTCTGCCTATGTAAAGAAGACGAACCGCCATTCTGTCAGAGAGGAAGATGGAGATCTTGTGTTTTGCAGATCTCTGTCTTCCTCCAGTTAAGCCAACCCCCCCCCCCTCCCCACAGTTAGAAAGCATCCCCTAGGAGCACACTTAACCCTTTGATTGCCCCTGATGTTAACCCCCTCCCTGCCAGTGTCATTAGTACAGTGACAGTGCATTTTTTTTAGCACTGATCACTGTATTGGTGTCACTGGTCCCCAAAAAGTGTTAGATTTGTCCGCTGCAATGTCGCGGTCCTGCTACAAATCGCTGATCGATGCCATTACTAGTAAAAATAAAAATTCCATAAAAATATTCCATACTTTGTAGACGCAATAACTTTTGCGCAATCCATCATAATGCTAATGCATTTCAGCCAAGCCTTCCTCGTCTTAAGGCGTCATCACACCAAGACATTTTGGACAATTTCATGCTCCCAACTTTGTGGGAACAGTTTGGGGATGGTCCCTTCCCGTTCCAACATGACTGCGCACCACTGCACAAAGCAAGGTCCATAAAGACATGGATGAGCGAGTTTGGGGTGGAGGAACTTGACTGGCCTGCACCTCAGTCCTGACCTCAACCCGATAGAACACCTTTGGGATGAATTAGAGCCGAGACTGAGAGCCAGGCCTTCTCGTCCAACATCAGTGCCTGACCTTACAAATGCGCTTCTGGAAGAATTGTCAAACATTCCCATAGACACTCCTAAACCTTGTGGACAGCCTTCCCAGAAGAGTTGAAGCTGTTGTAGCTGCAAAAGGTGGGCCAACTCAATATTGAACCCTACAGACTAAGACTGGGATGCCATTAACAATTCATGTGCATGTACTTTTGGTAATATAGTGCATATCCAATGGAGTGACTGACCTCAGGTGATACACACAGAAGAAACAAATCCTCATACATAAGTTGTATCTGTTTATCTGCAGTATTCTCCTCTCTACATCCATTCAAAGTGCTGAATTTATATAGCTTGTGTGACCTGTCAGAAGAAAGGGGGCAAAACGCAGAGTTTTACACTCTGCAGAGCTCAGTGAGGAGAGCTCTTAGAGCTGATTGGAGGAAAGGGGACATGATGGCGATTTACAAATATCCCAATGGTGATCCCAGCATAGGATAAACACTATTCAGTCTCAGAGTGAAAGAAGATACGGGGCCACACAATGAGAATGGAGGAGACGCGGTTTAACCTGAACCACTTGCTGACCAGCCACTGTATATATATGGCGGAAGGTCAGCTCTATTGTGTGTATCACTGTACCTGTAACAGTGAAACAAACCAGCGACCTGCGATCGTTCTACACAGAGGCAGAACGGGGATCTGCCTATGTAAACAACTTTCTGCCAGATGACATCTCAGAGATCTGCTGTTCCCAGTGATCAGGAACAGCGATCTCTGTATTTTACAAGGCAGCCCATCCCCCACACAGTTAGAACACACCCAGGGAACACAGTTAACCCCTTGATCGCCCCCTAGTGTTGACCCCTTCCCTGCCAGTGTCATTAATACATTGATCACTGCATTTTTATAGCACTGATCAATGTAATAATGTCACTGGTCCCCAAAAAGTCTCACTTGGGGTCAGATTCGTCCACCGCAATGTTGCAGTCCCGCTAAAACTCAAAAATCGCCGCCATTACCAGTAAAAAAAAAAAATTAAAAGTCCCTAAATCTATTTCCTATTTTGTAGACGCTATAACTTTTGCGCAAAGCAAGCAATATACGCGTATTGCAATTTTTTTTTTTTTACCAAAAATATGCAGAAGAATATATATTGACCCAAACTGATGAAGAAATGTGTTTTTTTACATTTTTTTTTGGATATTTATTATAGCAAAAAGTAAAAAATATTTTTTTTCTTGTCGCCCTTTTTTTGTTTATAGCGCAAAAAAGAAAAAGTGCAGAGGTGATCAAATACCACAAAAAGGACGACAACTATGTTTGGGTTCAGCGTTGCACGACCGCGCAATTGTCAGTTACAGCGACGCAGTGCAATATCGCAAAAAATGGCCTGGTCATTAAGGGGGTAAATCCTTCCGGGGTTGAAGTGGTTAAACTGCGCAGGGGGGTTTTCACTGTCAGGGCAATAAGGATGTGGAATTCTCTTCCACAATCAGCGGTGGCTGCGGGGAGTAAGGATATTTTTTAAAGACTTTTGTATGTGAATCTTAACCACTTCACCCCCGGAAGGATTTCCCATTTGAGGACCAGAGCTCTTTTTGTGATTCGGCGCTGCGTCGCTTTAACTGACAATTACGCGGTCGTGCGACGTTGTACCCAAACAAAATTGACATCCTTTTTTTGCCACAAATAGAGCTTTCTCTTGGTGGTATTTGATCCCCGCTGCGTTTTTTGTTTTTTTTTTGTGCGCTATAAACAAACAAAGAGCGACAATTTTGAAAAAAAACCACAATATTTCTTACTTTTTGCTAAAAAATAAATAAATAAAAAAGCAAACTTATTCATCAGTTTTAGCCGATTTATATTCTTCCTCATATTCTTGGTAAAAAAAAAATCGCAATCGGCGTTAATTGATTGGTTTGCGCAAAAGTTGCCACGTGAGAATTAATTTATGGCGTTTTTTTTTTAACTAGTAATGGCGGCGATCTGCGATTTTTAGCGGGACTGCGACATTGCGGCGGCCATGTCGGACACTTTTGACACTGTTTTGGGACCATTGGCATTTATACAGCGATCAGTGCTATGAAAATGCACTGATCACTGTGTAAATGTCACTGGCAGGGAAGGGGTTAACACTAGGGGGCGATCAAAAGGCTGGGCTGAGTGGGGAGGAGAGAGATCGCTGCTCCCATATACAGGGAACAGAAGATCACTCCCCTTCTCCTCTGTCAGAACGGAGATCTGTGTGTTTACATTCACAGATCCCCGTTCTGTCACTGCGGGGGGAGCGATCGCGGATAGCCGGCTCCCCCTCTACACAGTGAGCGCGCCCGGCCATGATGCTCGATCTCGCCGCCGCCATCCGGTGACATTTGCGATATCGAGCCAGATTGCCGCCGTCACATAACGGCGGGCGGTCGTTAAGTGGTAAAGAACACAATAGACAGGGATATGGGAAATGGTTATAGACACTGACACACACACACATACAGGTTAAACCGGATGGACTGTTGTCTTTATACAACCTCACCTGCTAACTATGTAAGGGACCCCCCGTTCACACAGCACATAGGAACAGAGCTGAAGCTGTCAATCACAGGCTGTGTGCTGGAGCTCCCTGTCACCTTTTTCTTCTTGGTGTCAGAAATGACTCATCCAGATAGTAGAGGAATGAAGCAACAGACAGAAATGATACTTAGTGCTTCTAATGGAGAGAAGCTCACTTTAGAGGAATGTGCTTTGTTCATATTTTTCATGTCTGAGGTTTACAACCACTTGGCCAGGAGCCATTATATTTTCCCTTTTAAGGGAAAAAAGTTGTGATGCCGGGAGAGGGGAGAAGACACATAGACCAGACGGCCGTGTTGTAATCACATGGCCCCCAGGTATACACATTGCTGTGACTCTGCGGTTAGGATGTAGGGAAAGGAGTCAGCTGTGTAACTGTCACTGTATTACAACACACTCAGGGGTGGCAGTCTCCTCTCCTAACAATTCACTGGAAACGCTCTGCACACTTCTTAGACGCCATCCTTTAGTCTTAACTAGACATGGGCACTGCCCAAAAATGTGTTTGTTTTCGTTTCATTCGTTATGATCGAAATTCGAAAATCCAAAAATTCATTAATTCGAAAGAATGAAAATCCAAAAAATTTAAATAATAATTAACTATTAAATTATAGGTATTGGAATTTACTTTTAAATTTGGTTGTTTGTGAACGTAGCGAATACGAATTTATCCGAAGTTACAAATTATCCAAAAATAAAGAATGCCGCATCTAAACAAATGGAACGTAACAAATTAATAATACATAATAATAATAATAATAATAATAATAATAATAAAAAGTTTTAATTATTATTATTATTGTTGTTATTTATTATTATTAATTTGTTACGTTCCATTCATTTAGATGCGGCATTCTTTATTTTGGGTAATTTGTAACTTTAGATAAATTTGTATTCGCTACGTTCACAAACAACCAAATTTAAAAGGAAATTCCAATGCCTACAATTTAATAGTTATTATTTCAGATTTTCAAATTTTCGGGTTTTCGGATTTCCGTTCTTATTTTCGGATTTTGGTTCTTTTGAATTTTCATTCTTATTTCGGATTTTTGAATTTTCGGATTTTCGCATTTCTGAATTAACCACCTAACACCCAGCCGCTGTCTTTTGATGGTGGCAGGTCGGCTCTCCTACGCATATCACCGTAGCCGTACACAGCGGCTCACGCTCGTGCACGCTGCGGGAGAGTGCCCACGGATCAGGTGGACTGGCGACCCGCGATCGCTCTGTACAAAGGCAGAATGGGGATCTGCCAATGTAAACAAGGCAAATCCCCGTTCTGTCAGTGCACATGTCACAGATCTACAGTTTCCTGTAATCGGGAGCAGTGATCTCTGAAATGTCCCTGGCAGCCCATCCCCCCCCACAGTTAGAACACACCCAGGGAACACAGTTAACCTCTTGATCACCCCCTAGTGTTAACCCCTTCCCAGCCAGTGTCATTAGTACAGTGACAGTGCATATTTTTAGCACTGATCACGGGTAGTGCCGGTTCACAGTGGGGTGGCTTCAAAGTAGCCCCACTCTGAAGCCACCCCGTACAGCACAATTTCTGTAATAGAAGTCAGTGCAAGTCGCTCTGAAGTTGCCCCCAAAAAGTGCAGGAACCTCTCCGATTAGAACGGTTCCATTGCACTGCATGGAGGGCGACTTGTCAAGTGGCTAAGTCGCCTGACAGGTCGCCTCAGTGTGAACCGAGCCCAAGTGTCACTGGTCCCCAAAAGGTGTCAGAAGTATCAGTTAGTGTCAGAATGTCCGCCACAATATCGCAGTCCTGCTATAAGTCACTGATCGCCGCCATTACTAGTAATTCAATAAATAAAAATATCCCATAATTTGTAGACGCTATAACTTTTGCGCAAACCAATCAATATTCGCTTATTGGGATTTTTTTTACCAAAAACATGTAGCAGAATACACATTGGCTTAAACTGAGGAAGAATTTTTTTTTTTTTCAATTTTTTTATTGGATGTTTTATAGCAGAAAGTAAAATAAATATATATATTCAAAATTGTCGCTCTTTTTTTGCTTAGAGCGCAAAAAATAAAAACCGCAGAGGAGATCAAATACCTCCAAAAGAAAGCTCTATTTGTGGGAAAAAAAGGCCATGCATTTTATTTGGGTACAACGTTGCACGACTGCGCAATTGTCAGTTAAGCGACACAGTGCCGATTTGCAAAAAATGGCCTGGTCATGAAGGGGGGTAAATCTGCTGGGGGTCAAGTAGGGAAACTCAAAAGCAAAATGTAATATATTGTAGCTTACCAATCATTAGATGTGGTGGCCGCATACGTTCTTATTTTAGGCCCCTTTCACACTTGTGCGGCCTGTCCTGCGACTTGGGACTGCAAAGTCGCATGACAGCAAGTCGTACCCCATGATGTCCATTGAGTACCGTTTATATCTGTGCCACTTCAAGTTTCAGCGACTTCAGAGTAGTCCCTGCACCAATTTGGTCTGACTTTAATGCGATTTGAGGTCCATAGACCTCAGGATTACACAGGCATTGGTTAAAGTCGCATAAAAATTGCAGCAAAATTGCGCCAGTAACACACCTCCTGTAATAGAGCGCCTCCACTCTGAAGGAAGGAGCACAGGGGGCACCTTTGGATAGCAGCATTATCAGTCTTGGGGGAGGGGAGTGTTAGGTTTAGATACACTGACAAATTGAAGCTGAACTCCAGCTAATACCTTATAATCAGTTATGCATTTTTTTTTTCCTTTTCAGATAAATGTTTTACATCAATACATTGAAGCTGACCATTGTAAGCACTCTGTCAGTGGTATGTCTGATCCCTGTAAACTGATACATTCTGCAGGAGAGCGTGTTCTGCTAAAAAAACAACAGTCCTACTGGCTGGATCACCAGGGGAAAATAGAAGAAAGAAAGCTTTAAAGCCTCATACACACGGTCATAATAGCAAAACATCGGGACCGACGTCAGGCAGAAATCTGCGTCAAAATCGTGATTTTGTCGGCATTTTGCATCAGCGTTAATGCGCGTCAGTGAGTGTCGGCGTCAATAGATGTTTTGTTTTAAAAAAATTCCTCTGCTATTTTTTAACCTGAAAATGCCATCGCTAAAAATGCCGGTTAACGTCGCTACGGCGTTAATGCGCGTTAATGAGTGCTTTGCCCGCTCGGTGTCAAAAACGCCATAACGCTACAGCCTCGGAACGGGCTGGCCGTGGGTTCTGCTTTCAGCTCACTAATGCCGACGCATCTGTAGCTCAAAAACGTCAGCGTTTGTATGGGGCCATTGAATATCATGGGAGCTGCAAAAAACGATCAAAAATGCGGCGGTAAAAGATGTCCGTGTGTATGAGGCCTACAAATAAAACTAAGGCAGCCCCCCCCCCAATCTAATAATTGGTACGGTGCCTTGAAAAAGTATTCATACCCCTTGACATTTTCCACATTTTGTCATGTTACAGCCAAAAATATAAATGTATTTTATTGGGATTTTCTGTGATAGACCGACACAAAGTGGCACACAATTGTGAGGTGGAAGGAAAATGATAAATGGTTTTCATTTTTTTTTACAAATAAATATGTGAAAAGTGTGGGGTGCATTTGTATTCAGCCCCCTTTACTCCGATACCCCTAACTAAAATCTAGAGGAACCAATTGCCTTCAGAAGTCATCTAATTAGTAAATAGAGACCACCTGTGTGTAATTTAATCTCAGTATAAATACAGCTGTTCTGTGAAGCCCTCAGAGGTTTGTTAGAGAACCTTAGTGAACAAACAGCATCATGAAAGCCAAGGAACACACCAGACAGGTCAGGGATAAAGTTGTGGAGAAGTTTAAAGCAGGGTTAGGTTATAAAAAAATATCCCAAGCTTTGAACATCTCATGGAGCACTGTTCAATCCATCAACCAAAAATGGAAAGAGTATGGCACAACTGCAAACCTACCAAGACATGGCCGTCCACTTAAACTGACAGGCTGGGCAAGGAGAGCATTCATCAGAGAAGCGGCCAAGAGGTCCATGGTAACTCTGGAGGAGCTGCAGAGATCCACAGCTCAGGTGGGAGAATCTGTCCACAGGACAACTAATAAGGGCGGTAAACACAGTGAGAATTTCGGATGGGAATTGTCGTCCAAATTACCTACTGTTAGTACGCTCCCTTCGACAGACGATTTGCTTTTTTCATCGGACAAAAGCTGGATGTGCAGACTAGTACATTTTTGTCGCACAATAACACAACATCCGATTTTCGTTCCATTAGTATGGTTTTCGTAGGAAAAAAAATCGTACGACCGAGACTACGCATGCTCAGAAAGGAAAAAAAGATGCAAAAATATTCAAAACATTTCATCACTTCTGACGTTGAGTTTGGTCGAACAAAAATTCTCAGATACTCAGTATGCTTTACAAAATCATGGACATGCGCTTTTGACAGTCGTATGACAATTGAACCATGTGTACGAGGCTTTAGTCGTGCGCTCCACAAATCTGGCAAAAAAAAGCCATTGGTGAAAGAAAACCATAAGAAGTGCCATTTGTAATTTGTGAGAAGCCATGTGGGGGACACAGCAAACATGTTGAAGAAGGTGCTCTGGTCAGATCTGAACTTTTTGGCCTAAAAGCAAAACTCTATGTGTGGCAGAAAACTATCACTGCACATCATCCTGAACACACCATCCCCACTGTGAAACATGGTGGTGGCAGCATCAGGTTGTGGGGAAGCTTTTCTTCAGCAGGGACAGGGAAGCTGATCAGAGTTGATGGGAAGAAGCATAGAGCCAAATACAGGGCAATCTTAGAAGAAAACCTGTTAGAGTCTGCAAAAGACTTGAGACTGGGGCGAATGTTCACCTTCCAGCAGGACAACGACTCTAAACATACAGCCAGAGCTACAATGGAATGGTTTAGATCAAAGCATATTCATGTGTTAGAATGGCCCAGTCAAAGTCAACAATCCCCCTATTTGTGCTCCTGCGTTGTCACGCTGTCACTTTGGCTATAAGTAGCTGTATCAACGCACAGGCATTGGTCACTATTGTCACCATCAGCAATCCTGTTCTCAGAAATGCCTTAGCAGTCACTGCTAGAGTGCATGTAGACAAGAAGTGGCTGTAAAGAGGCTGCAGGGGAAATAGGGTTTAAAAAAAAGTAACTCATTTATGGTTTTATATCTAATTTAATGCTCATTTGCAATATTTGCCATTTTCAAACATTTACCCTGCACCATACATGCATTTCCTGATCACTCACTTCTCCAGCTGTCATAGGCGTTTGCAGCCACCGGAGGGCAGTGTTGCTGCAAGTCCCCTTCCTTGATTCATGCACAAGTCTCAAACATAGCTGAACTCTCTGAATGATTTGTATTTTTATATTGTAATCATTTGTTTTGTGGTTATTTTTTTTTCCCCTCAGGGCCGGTTCACACTGAGGCGATCCTAGGCGATTTGCGATCCGACTTGTGTCGCCCCAATTCGCCTCAAATCGCCTGACATTAGAAATCCCATTGGAATGAATGGAGCCGTCTTAGGGCCAGTTCACACTTGAGCGGCGCGACTTCGCGGCCCGTTCACATCTAGGCGAATTGTCAGGCGACTTGAGTCGCCTGACAATTTGCTTCAATGCTGTGCAATGGAACCGTTCTAATAGGAGCGAATCGCTTCGCTCCGCCTTACAAAAATGGTTCCTGCACTATTTTCAGGGCGATCTCAGCGCGGCTTACATTGACTTCTATGATAGAAGTCTCCTCACAAGCCGCGTTGAGATCGCCTTGAGCTGGGCGACTTGCTTCACCCTGGCAAGTCGCGCCGCTCAAGTGTGAACCGGCCCTCAATATGCGCTACTCAAGTCCAAAGCGATTCCAAAAAAGGTTCCTGTACTATTTTCAAGCGGCTTCTAGGCGAATTGAGCCCATAGAAGTCAATGGAAGTTCGCTTCCAAGTCGGATCCCCGTCTATGAAGAAGCGACTTTCCAGGAATAAAAACATAATTTTGCCAGAAGACACACCTCTCATGTCAAAGGTACTCGTGTTGAAATTGCCTAAAATCGCCTGATATCGCGCAGAAGTCACGCCGCTTCGCCTTTTCAAATCGCCTAGCAAAGTCGCCCCAAAGTCGGATCGCCTCAGTGTGAACCGGCCCTCATTGTGATTCATTTAACCACTAAACTAAACTAAACTAAACTAAAGCAATTTTTACATTGCTGCTATGGACCTGCTTATTCAGCCATAACTTTGTCATTAGTTAAGAATAAAAAGGTCATGTAGAGTGATGGAAAAAAGTATTTGATCCCCCACTGATTTTTTATGTTTGCCCACTGACAAAATAATGATCAGTCTGTAATTTTTTTAAAAATCTCGTAAAAGTTTATTGAGATTTCACGACAATAAACAGAAATACAAGTGAAAACCGAAATATAAGTCTACAAGCATACAGCATTACAGATGTGATCCACCCAGTATACATCTCATAGCATTCAGCGGCATTAAACAACGTACATCTACTATACACATTCCCCATAGTTTAGATCACTAGGACATAGGCAATCCCTGGGATCAGTCTGTATAATTTTAATGGTCGGTTTATTTTAATAGTGAGAGACAGAATAACAAACAAAAATATCCCGAAAAACTAATTTCAAAAAAGTTATAAATTGATTTGCATTTTAATGAGTGAAATAAGTATTTGATCCCCTATTAATCAGCAAGATTTCTGGCTCCCAGGTGTCTTCTATACAGGTAACAAGCTGAGATTATGAGCACTCTCTTAAAGGGAGTGCTCCTAATCTCAGCTTGTTACCTGTATAAAAGACACCTCTCCACCGAAGCAATCAATCAGATTCCAATCTCTCCGCCATGGCCAAGATCAAAGAGCTGTCCAAGGAGGTCAGGGAGGAGATTGTAGACCTACACAAGGCTGGAATGGGCTACAAGACCATCGTCAAGCAGCTTGGTGAGAGGGTGACAGTTGGTGCGATTATTCACAAATGGAAGAAACACAAAATAACTGTCATTCTCTCTCGGTCTGGGGCTCCATGCAAATCTCACCTCATGGAGTTTCAATGATCATGAGAATGGTGAGGAATCAGCCCAGAACTACACTGGAGAATCTTCTCAATGATCTCAAGGCAGCTGGGCCATAGTCACCAAGAAAACAATTGGTAACACTGCGCCATGAAGGACTGAAATCCTGCAATGCTTGCAAGGTCCCTCTGCTCAGGAAAGTACATGTACAGTCTGAAGTTTGCTAATGAACGTCTGAATGATTCAGAGGAGAACTGGGTGAAAGTGTTGTGGTCAGATGAGACCAAAATCAAGCTCTTTGGCATCAACTCAACTCGTCGTGTTTGAAGGAGGAGGAATGCTGCCTATGACCCCAAGAACGCCATCCCCACCGTCAAACATGGAGGTAGAAACTTTATGCTTTGGGGGTGTTTTCTGCTAAGGGGAGAGGACAACTTCACCTCATTAAAGGGACAATGGATGGGGTCATGCACCATCGAATCTTGGGTGAGAACCTCCTTCCCTCAGCCAGGGCATTGAAAATGGGTCATGGATGGGTATTCCAGCATGACAATGACCCAAAACACAGAGCCAAGGCAACAAAGGAGTGGCTCAAAAAGAAGCACATTAAGGTCCTGGAGTGGCCTACCTAGCCAGTCTCCAGACTTTAATCCCTTTAAATATGTGGAGGGAGCTGAAGGTTCAAATTACCAAACGTCAGCCTCGAAACCTTAATGACTTGGAGAAGATCTGCAAAGAGGAGTGGGACAAAATCCCTCCTGAGATGTGCAAACCTGGTGGCCAACTACAAGAAACGTCTGACCTCCGTGATTGCCAACAAGGGTTTTGCCACCAAGTACTAAGCCAGGGGTCAAATATTTATTTCACTCATTAAAATGCAACACAGTGACCTCATTGCCCAGTGGTGAGATGATTGGAGCTTTGTGACATGGTGCATTATCCTGCTGGAAGGAGCCATCAGAAGATGGGGACACTGCAGTCATAAAGGGATGGACTTGGTCAGTAACAATACTCAGGTAGGCCGTAGTGTTTACACAATTGGTACTAAGGGGCCCAAAGTGTGCCAAGAAAATATTCCCCACACCATTACACCACCACCACCAGCCTGAACCAGTGATACAAGGCAGGATGGATCCATGCTTTCATGTTTACTCCAAATTCTGACCCCCCGTCTGAATTTCGCAACTGAAATCGAGACTCATCAGACCAGGCAACGTTTTTCCAATCTTCTATTGTCCAATTTTTGTAATCCTGTGTGAATTGTAGCCTGTTTCCTGTTCTTAGATGACAGGAGTGACACTCCTTGTGGTCTTCTGCTGCTGTAGCCCATCTGCTTCAAGGTTGGATGTGTTGTGTGTTGAAATGGTATGGTATTCTGCATACCTTGGGTGTAACGAGTGGTTATTTGAGTTACTGTTGCCTTCCTATCATCTGTTCAGTCTCCTCTGACCTCAACAAGGTATTTTCCTCCACACAACTGCCACTCACTGGATATTTTTTTTCTTTTTTCTCAAGATTCTCTGCAAACCCAAGAGATGGTTGTGCGTGAAAATCCTAGTAGATCAGCAGTTTTTAAAATACTCAGACCAGCCCGCCTGACACCAACAACCATGCCACGTTCAAAGTCACTTAAATCCCCGTTCTGATGCTCAGTTTGAACTTTGGCAAGTCGTCTGCACCACATCTGGATGCCTAAATGCATTGAGTTGCTGCCATGTGATTGGCTGATTAGCAATTTGTGTTACTAAGCAATTGAACAGGTGTACCTAATAAAGTGGCCGGTGAGTGTATATTGTTTTTTAAGGACCAAGGGCTTCCTTTTCATGATATTTTCTTGCAACAATGATTTTTTTTACAATCCTTGGACAACAAAATGCAACAAAACTAAAAAAAAAAAAACACTTCAATATGAGTTAAAGCCGAGCTCCACCCCCCTTCACTGCCACATTTGGTGCCTTTCGGGGGGTGCAGATACTTGGTCTTGATAGGTAACCGCTCCCACTTCCAGCTGACTCCACCATGACTACCTCAGCCGGACGTTCGCCCCCCCTCCCGCCGCCGGGCCATTCACAAAGTGCAGCGTGCTATGTGCAGTAGGGAGCCGGCTGTGAAGCCGTAAGGCTTCACTGCCGGGTTCCCTTAGCCGAGATGGCGGCAGCAGCACCCGAGAGCCGATTGAAAAATCGGCTCAGGTGAGGACACCGCTGGATTTGTGAATAGATAAGTGTCCCAATATTAAAATATCAAAATAATTTCTCATCTATATAAACAGGGATGGGGCGATTTCATGATTTCATGCTCTCCATTTAAAGTCCCACAATACCCCTCTTCTAGTCCCAATATTAAAAGTCAGCAGCTACAGTATTTGTAGCTGCTGACTTTTAATTTTTTTCTTAAGGAGCCTGGAGGTCTGCTCTAAAAATATTAACAAAAAAAAAAAAATAGTTAATAAAATATAAAGCAAAAAAAAAATCATCAGGAAAATATTGAAGGGAGAAGAAGATTAAGGAGTCAATTAGGGCTTCGAGTAAATGAAGGGTTAACCAAAGGAACATTTTTTAAAAAAAACATTTTTTTAAATTTAAATTTGTCAGGTTACTTTAAGGCTCCGTTCACATCTCTGCGTTCTGAATGGCGGGCGGAATCGTCGCAATTCGCAATAGCGGCAAATCGCGGGGTGCGTGCATTCCCCATGCCTTGCCCGTTGATTTCAATAGCATCCCAAATGCAGCGCAATTTTGCCGCGATTCGTCAGGCGACAATCGCGGTAAAAAAACGCAAACAGAATCACGAGAAACCTGTCGCCCAAAAGAAGTACATGACTGTCTTTTGGGCAACAGGCGTCCCACAATACTGCGATTTTCGCCCCATGCGCCAAGATGGGAATGAAGCCTAACTGACATCATTTGCAGATCTATGTTCATTCCTTTGATCTGCAGATGAATGAATAGAATGATACAAAAGTAACAATATGTTGCTTTGTATCTTTGTATATTCCCATCTGAGCAGTGTTATTTATAAGTCAGACTGCCTTCTCTGAGTATACAGTAATGCCAGCTTTGATTAATCAAAGCGGACAATTGTTGTATATTGGGGAAGGGGGACCCACTTTGCAAGGATTTATTAACATTTTGACAAGAAGGTCTATTTTTGTTTCAATGTAAAAAATTAACCACTTCAGATCCGTGCTATAGCCGATTGACAGCTACAGCGCGGATGTACTTTGCCGGGGCGCTGTCAATTGACGTCCGGCCCTTTGCGCGCTCCCCGCGTGTCCTCGCTGCCGCTGGCAGTACGCTCTCATGCCCGCCGCACGCTCATGAGCATACCCGCGGGTCGGGCGGACTCGATGTCCGCCGGAGACCCGCGATCGTCTAACAGAGAGCGAGAACGGGGGACCGCCAATGTAAACACGGCGGTTCCCCGCTCTGTGAGGGGGGACATTACAGATCCCTGTGATCGGGATCAGTTCGATCTGTCATGTCCCTGCCTGCCCAGCCCCCACACAGTTAGAACATAGTGAGGGAACACATTAAACCCCTTCACTGCCCCCTGCAGGTTAACCCCTTCCCTGCCAATGACATTTATACAGTAATCAGTGGACATTTAAATTTCTGATTGCTGTATAAATGTCAATGGTCGCAAAAGTGTCAAAAATGTCCGACATGTCCGCCGCAATGTCGCAGTCCCGATAAAAATCGCAGATCCCATTACTAGTAAAAAAATAAAATAATAAAAACGCCATTAATCATTTCCCATAGTTTGTAGACGCTATAACTTTTGCGCAAGCCAATCAATATACGCCTATTGTGATTTTATTTTTAACCAAAAATATGTATAAGAATATATATCGGCCAAAACTGATGAATACATTTGTTTTTTATTTTTGGATATGTATTATAGCAAAAAGTAAAAAATATTGTTCTTTTTTCAAAACTGTCGCTCTTTTTTTTGTAGCGCAAAAAATAAAAACCGAAGAGGTGATCAAATACCAGCAAAAGAAAGCTCTATAAGCGTATATTAATTGGTTTGGGCAAAAGTTATAGAGTCTACAAACTATGGGATATTTTTTAAAAAATGTTTTACTCATAATGGGGACGATCAGCGACTTATAGTAGAACTGCAATATTGCAGCGGAGAAATCGGACACTAACTGACACTTTTTGGGGTCCAGTAACACTAATTCAGTGATCAGTGCTAAAAAATATGCACTGTCCTAAAGACACTGGCGGGGAAGGGGTTAACATCAGGAGCAATAAATGGGTTAAATGTGTTCCCTGGGAGTGCTTACTAACTGTGGGGGAGGAGCTTTGACTGGGGAAAGGTAAAGATTCATGTTCCTGCTTAGCTAAGACACAGGATCAGTACATTCCTCTCTCACAGAACGGCGGTCTGCCTTGTTTACATAGGCAGACCACCGTTCTGCCTGTCTCCCGAACGATCGTCAGGTCCCAGCAGACATCGCATCTGCAGGACCCACTGATTGGCTCCCGCTGTGTCCAATCACAGCAGGAGCAGGGTGGCGTGGAAGTGTCAGGTTATGTACTAGGTATGAGGTCTGGCAAAGAGCGGCCACCCTGCCGCAGTATATGTGCGCGGTTCGGTCACTGAGAGGTTAATAAATGATCACGCATGTTGCTGCAGGCAATGCATGGATATGGGAATCCGCTGCCTTTGTCTGGCCTCCTTTGGCTGAGGAGTAGAAGGAGGTAATGTTCTCCTCGGGGGGGGGGGGGGGGGGGG
>BLSH010481570.1:67557-80929 GCA_018402905.1 Glandirana rugosa
GACCATGAGACTACCCAACCACTGTCCATGAGCCCATGAGACTACCCAACCACTGTCCCATCAGAGTACCCGAGTACCTGTCACCAACCCATCAGAGTACCCGAGTACCTGTCACCAGCCCATCAGAGTACCCGAGTATCTGTCACCAGCCCATCAGACTACCCGAGTACCTGTCATCAGCCCATCTGAGTATCTGTCACCAACCCATCAGAGTACCCGAGTACCTGTCACCAACCCATCAGAGTACCAGAGTACCTGTCACCAACACATCAAAGTACCCAAGTACCTGTCACCAACCCATCAAAGTACCCGAGTAACTGTCACCAGCCCATCAGAGTACCCGAGTACCTGTCACCAACCCATCAGAGTACCCGAGTACCTGTCACCAACCCATCAGAGTACCCGAGTAACTGTCACCAGCCCATCAGAGTACATGTCACCTGCCCATCAAAGTACCTGAGTACCTGTCACCAACCCATCAAAGTACCCAAGTATTTGTCACCAGCCCATCAGAGTACCCGAGTGCCTGTCACCAACCCATCAGAGTACCCAAGTACCTGTCACCAGCCCATCAGAGTACCCGAGTACCTGTCACCAGCCCATCAGAGTACCCGAGTACCTGTCACCAGACCATCAGTGTACCAGAGTACCTATCACCTGCCCATCTGAGTACCCGAGTACCTGTCACCAGACCATCTGAGTACCCGAGTACCTGTCACCAGCCCATCAGAGTACCCAAGTACTTGTCACCAGCCCATCAGAGTACTTGAGTACCTGTCATCTGCCCATCAGAGTACCCGAGTACCTGTCACCAACCCACCAAAGTACCCGAGTACCTGTCACCTTCCCATTAGAGTACCCGAGTACCTGTCACCAGACCATCAGCGTACCCGAGTACCTGTCACCTGCCCATCTGAGTACCCAAGTACCTGTCACCAGCTTTTCAGAGTACCTGTTACCTGCCCATCTGAGTACCCGAGTACCTGTCACCAGCCCATCAGAGTGAGTACCCGGGTACCTGTCACCAGCCCATCAGAGTACCCAAGTACCTGTCACCAGCCCATCAGAGTACCTGAGTACCTGTCACCAGCCCTTCAGATTACCTGAGTACCTTTCACCAACCCATCTCAGTAACAAAGTACCTATCTGCAGCCCATCAGAGTACCCAAGTACCTTTTACCAGTCCATCAGATTACCCAAGTACCTGTCTCCAGCCCATCAGAGTACCCGAGTACCTTTCTGCAGCCCATCAGAGTACCCGAGTACCTACCTGCAGGCCATGCCTCATAGAATATACCTCGGGTGTTTGCTTTCCAAAATGGGGTCATTTTGGGGGTAATTCCACTGTTCTGGTGCTCCAGGGCCTTCAAAAGTGTGATAGGTATGAATGAAATTCTATGCGTAATTTATGCTCCTAGAACGCCTGATGGTGCTCTCTGCATGTTCGACCTCTGTTTGTGGCCAGGGTGTGAAAAAGTCTCACACATGTGGTATTGCCATACTCGGGACGAGTAGTAGAATATATTTTGTGGGTTAATTTTTGCTATGTACATGCTATGTATTAGAAATGTCCTATAAATTTACCCCTTTGTGTAAAAATAAAAACGTTTTCATTTTCTTTCCACGTTTTTTGAAAACTTGTGGAAAAAAAAATGAACCATTCAAAAGACTCATGGGGTCATTTTGTGGGTAATTCCATTGTCCTGGTGCTCCAGGACCTTCAAAAGTGTAATAGGTCGTTAGGAAATTAGATATGAAATTTCTGCTCCTAGAATGCCTGATGGTGCTCCCTGCATGTTGGACCTCTCTATGTGACCAGGCTGTGTAAAAGTCTCACATATGTGGTATTGCCATACTCGGGACGAGTAGCAGAATATATTTTGGGGGGTTATTTTTGCTATATACATGCTATGTGTTTGAAATATCATATAAATTGACCACTTTGTAAAAAAAAAAAAAAGTTTTCATTTTCTTTCCACGTTTTCCGAAGACTTGTGAAAAAAATTAACAAAAGACTCATAATGTCTCATAGAATATATGTTGGAATGTTTGCTTTCCAAGATGGGGTAATTTTGAGGGTAATTCTATTGTCCTGGTGCTGCAGGGCCTCCAAAAGTGTAATAGGTCATTGGGAAATCATATGTGTAATTTATGCTTCTAGAGCGCCTGATGGTGCTCCGTGCATGTTGGACCTCTCTATGTGGCCAGGCTGTGTAAAAGTCTCACACATGTGGTATCACCATACGTGGTATCACCATACGTGGGATGAGTAGCAGAATATATTTTGGGGGGTCATTTTTGCTATGTACATGCTATGTGTTAGAAATATCTTATAAATTGACCACTTTGTGTAAAAATAAAAGCGTTTTCATTTTCTTTCCACGTTTTTCAAAGACTTGTGGAAAAAAATGAACCATTCAAAAGACTCATAATGCCTCATAGAATATACGTTGGGGTGTTTGCTTTCCAAAATGGGGTCATTTTTTGGGTAATTCCATTTTCCTGGTGCTCCAGGGCCTTCAAAAGTGTAATAGGTGGTTAGGAAATTAGACGTGAAATTTCTTCTCCTAGAATGCCTGATGGTGCTCCCTGCATGTTGGACCTCTCTATGTGGCCAGGCTGTGAAAAAGTCTCACACGTGGTATCGCCATACTCGGGGCAAGTAGCAGAATGTATTTTGGGGTGTAATTGGAAGTATGCATATGCTGTATGTGAGAAACAACTTGTTGTTATGACAATTTTGTGCAAAAAAAAAATATATATATATAATAATTTCTTAATTTTCCCAAGAATTGTGGGAAAAAAGTACAACTTTGAAAAACTTGCCATGCCTCATACTAAATACTTTGGAATGTCTACTTTTCAAAAAGGGGGGTAGTTGTACTTTCCTGACATCTCAGGGCCTTAAGAAATGAGATAGGCCGTCAGTGCATCAGGTGTGATAAATTGGCACCATAGCTTGTAGACTCTCTAACTTTCACACAGACAAAATAATATACACTTTGGCTAGGTTCACACTGCTGCGGTGCGAATTTTCTGCGAATTTAATACGATTGTGATGCAAGTTTTTTCAGTTCAGACACAAGTGTGATTTCTACATGTGTTGGTGCGAATCTACTGCAAAGCTGTAGCTGGAGTTGGAGGGGGAAGCTATCGCAGTGATGTGAATGGGAGATTGCGTTTTCAATCCGTGTTCTATTGTAGCCTATGGAGCTGAATTCGCAACACACAGCATCGCACACGGATCAAACTCGCACAGGACCCTTTTTTTTCAAGGATTAGATTCGCAACGCATCAATGTGAATTGCCCTGATAGAACACTATGTTATTGGAGATGACTTGCGAATTTAATCTATCGCAACAGCTTAAATTTGCAGTAGAGTTCGCAGCAGTGTGAACCCAGCCTTATTTGGGTTATTTTTACCAAAGATAGGTAGCAGTATAGGCTTTGGCCCAAATTTATGAACAAAAATGATTTATTTGCAAAATTTTATCACAGAAACTAAAAAAAAAGTGTTTTTTTTTTCAAAATCTTCGCTCTTTTTTCACTTATGTCCCAAAAAATAAAAAACCCAGAGGTAATTAAATACCAAAAGAAAGCTCTATTTCCGTGAACAAAATGATAAAAATTGTGTTTGGGTACGGTGTTGCATGAGAGAGTAATTGAGATTCAAAGTGTGAGAGCGCTGAAAGCTGAAAATTGGTCTGGGCAGGAAGGGGGTCCTGTATGTCCTGTATTGAAGTGGTTAAGAACGCCACACCATGTTATTCAATGGCCTCATACACACGCTGACGTTTTTGAGCTGTAAGTGGTGTTGGCGTTCTAAAGCTGTAGATCTAACGCAGGACCAGTGCGTTCCGAAGCTGCAGCGTTAAAGCTGTTTTGACGCTGAGCCGGCAAAACGCTCAAAAACTCGGCTTAACGCTGTATACACAGCATCAAGCCTCGTCAGGCATTCTATTCAAAATCAATGGTCCTCCCTCCTGAACCATACCAGGTCGCATGCCCTCAACATGGGGGGTGGGTGCTTTGGGGCAGGAGGGGCCCTGCGCCCCCCACCCCAAAGCACCTTGCCACCATGTTGATGAGGACAAGAGCCTCTTCCCGACAACCCTGGCCGTTGGTTGTCGGGGTCTGCGGGTGGGAGCTTATCGGAATCTGGAAGCCCCCTTTAACAAGGCCCCCACCCTATGTGAATGAGTATGGGGTACATTGTACCCCTACCCATTCACCTGAAAAAAAAAAAGTGTCCAAAAAACACACTACACATTTTAAAAATATTTTATTAAATCAGCTCCGGCGTCTTCTCCCCCCTCTCCGGCTCTTCTCCCTCTCCGGCGTCTTCTGCTCTTTTGCGGGGTTTCTGTCTTCTGAGGGGTCTTCTGCTCTTTTGCCGCTGTCTCCTCTGCTTTCTTCTCCCTCCCTCTTCTGGAGATGTTGACTTGTCGCTCTCTCTTACTCGAATGCCAAGTCCGTGCTGCGCGTTGCCTTATATTGGCATGGGGTGAAGGCCCCACCCCCTTATGACGTCACAACCCCGTCCCGGGATGTGACATCATAAGGGACGGGGGCTCAGGATGACATCAGTGGGTGACCCCGCCCCATGCAATGGGGTCTGATTGGAGCCTCGCAGGGGACTCGCTTTGGGAATGATGAATGGAGCGGAGCGGCTGTGTTTGATCTGCCCGGACTGCCAGATTCCAACTGCAGGGGGTCACTGCCTGAGTCCGGTGCGGCCATTGAGATGAACCGCTCACCCGGGTGGTCTTTACACTGTACTACATGGTGGACCTGCGCTCAGGGCAATGCAATCCGCAGCCGTGGAAGTCTCGGAAGGCTGAGGCAGGCCTAGGATCATCTCATCAAGGCGGGGTAGAGTTGCATCCAAGCGGCTCCCCTGCACAGACAGAAGACAAGGGAAGAGAGGAGGCTGTTGTGGCCTGCGGCCTGGTCAGGGACCTGGATACTGTGAGTACCGTTAAGCAGGAGTCCGGGGTCCCTGAAATCCCAATCCATAGGCGTTCCAGCCAGGCCGGAGCCACTAGTTGAGGGGGAGGTGCCCCCTGTTGAGCCAAGTGAGGATGCCAGGGACAGGTCCATAGACTGGGGGTTACCCTGACTGCTGGCAGAATTTGGATCTTTGGAGCACCTGGTCGAGTAGTCATCTTCAAGTGAGGGGTCTGATGAGGAGTAGGAGACGGAGAGTTCTAATGTTTGGTACCCTTCAGAAGGGGATGAGACAGGGCCCCCTCAGAATTTAAAGACTGCAGCAGGAATCCCCAGTACCAGCAGCCAAATTTTTTTAAACAGGCCCTCCACTACCCAGACCAGGGCAACAACCTAAACCTTCATCCATATGGGGGTCAAATCTCCTTACACCCATATCTTTCCGGAGAGAGGGAAGGTCAAGGGTCTACTGAGGCTCTCCCGGTACCAGCGGGAGGTACAGTGATGAGTTGCTCTGGAGTGGAGCCTGGACTATCCCTATGTCCCACCCCATGTCATGGATATCGTTGAGAGCTCAAGGGAAGAGTTGGAGGATGAGATGATATGGGAATACCTTTATGTCCCCAAACCTTTGCGGGTGTTAGGAAGCAGCAGTTGGGAGAAGTTCAAGGATCTGAAGAAAAAGTGGAGCCTTGGGCGTGCTATCCGGAAAGACTGTGTGCTGATCCTTAAAGCAGACCAACCCACAAAGAGCTATGCAGTTTCAGTTCGGGAAGAAGGAGGAGGCCGGAAGAGGTTGCCCGACCCCCCGATACTACATCTGAAGACTGTCAGCAGATGTAGGTACACTCTAAAGACTGCTGGTGGAGTAGTGGAGTGTTTGATTTCTTTCTGAACTGCCAGACAAGCCAGCCTGCCACCCTGTGCCCTGTAGAGGAGATTTGCCCATTGAAAGGACGCGGGGTGAGGTTTGTCCAGTCCATTTCCCTTTTGAAGCCTGTGCTTGGGGACCTTCCCAGCAGGAATTCCAAGAGGAACTAAGCTATTACTGACATTCCCCTTTGTCTGCTACTGCGGTGGAATCATAACCCCTCACTGACAGGGCAGGCAGGTGAAGGAGTTCAAGCTACTGTGTAATATGTTGTTCTATTGGGAGGTCTTTAATCCCCTCTCAATAGACATGTTTTGTTTAGTTAGTTAGTTTAGATAGTTGTGTTTCCCTTCTGATTCCTGATGGAAGGGATGTTCATCTATATCCGTTGAGTGTCAAGTCAAACGTCAACTGTTGCTAACTAGGCGGGTGGAGGGCTTCCCTTTAGGGGGAGGTGGTCTGACCCAGGAAATGTATAGCATTCTGCATGTGGATAGATGCAGGGATTGTAGATAAGAATTGTGATAAACTGTATATTGTAAATACTGCAAAAATGGAGATGATATATTTTTGATACTTATTTATTCATGTTTGTTCCCTTTTCCCCTCCCATTTTCTGATTCTGGGATGCCCTTGCTCTTGGGCCAGGTGCTATTTTTGTACATTTTTCAGCTGGGGACCAGCTGATGTTTCGGGGGGGGGGGGGGGTGAGTGTAGCACCCCCATAGTGAAGGTGCGTTTTCTAGCAGGGTTTTGCTAGGTGCGGTAAAATTTAGTCAGGCCTGACTGTAGGTGCAGGCCTGATTGTTTTGATTTTGGGCCGGGAGGAGTGGCTCAGGTAGGATTGAGTGGAGTTGACAGATGAGGTCACCAGAACCTCCCACTTCTTTCTAGAAACCTGGGGAGGGTTTCTGGTCAGAGAGCTGGGAGGTAGGTGGAGCCATCTGGAGTATTCTAGGGAGGATTGGCAGGGGGCAGGCCTCCTTAAATACTTTGAGTCAGCTCAATCTGGGAGAAGTGTCGGGTGGAAGTCTGGAGATGTAGCAGAGGCGCTCTGGAGGCCCCTAACCGGGAGTAGGGTTGCCACCTGTCCGGGATTCACCCGGACAGTTCGGGTTTGGACTTACGCGTCCAGGTTTCAGACTGCCTGAAACCCGGACACATTATTCAGACTGGACTATGCTTTCCCAACAGGGTTGCTGGCTGCAGTTGTCTAAGCTGAGAGTGTTACATTCTCTTTCACACTTCCCAAAGCCAGCACAACCCCCCCAAACACACACACAGACGGAAGAGGAGGGAGGGTTTGATCTGCACCTCTTCCTCTCGCCCCTACCCCTCTGTGTCTGCCCACACTCCAATCCCTAGCGCTGTGCCTCAGAAAAGGAAAGTAGGGTCTGGAAATTTGAAGTCCAGCAGCCTCAGATACATCTGGATGAGAGGTGTTGACTGCCAAGGGGTGAGTGCGCTCATCATCCATCCCTGTCTGTGACTAAAGTCTCCCAGCTTCTCTCTCCTGCCTCTAAGTGAATACACTAAGGTAAATCAGGGCTCTCAGAGCACCTCTTACATCAGAGCCCCCCATTACACCAGAGGCCACAATGTTTACCCTTACATCAGAGTTCCCAGTGTTCCCCCTTAAATCAGGATTCCCAGAGCATACCTTATGTTAGAGTACCCAGAGTTCCCCCTTACATCAGAGTCTGCAGAGTCCCCCCTTACAGCGAAAGAGAACTCTGTGGATTCAGATGTAGAAGGGGAACTCTGTGGACTCTGATATAAAAGGGGATGCCTGTTATTAACTTTATATGATTAGAAATGTTATTTAATAGCAAAATATATGTATAGTTTATACTATAAAAAAAAAAATTGCTGTGCGTCGCTAAAGTGTTCGGGTTTGACTTAAAGAAAAGGTGGCAACGCTACCTGGGAGGTCACCCCAGTCTGCGGAGGGTGACCTTGGGGCCTGGAGGTTCGTGTGCAGCCAGGAAGGTGGTGATTCCTGGAGTTGCACAGGGAACAGGAGAACAACGGAGGTGCTACACAGTGAGAGACGTTAAAGTGGTCCACCGGTGTGGTGAGTGACGGTCCCTGGGAGCTGGAGGAGAAAGTGCTGAAGCAGGCTGGGAGAGGAATAGTGGACAGTCTGTGGGAGCCTTGGGAGCCAGTTCAGGGAAAGGAGAGTCACTGAGGAAAAGCAGGTCCGTGGGACCTGGAAGAGGGAAGGGCTGGGAGTTATAGTCCATCAAAGGCCCAGTTAGCACTTAAGTGTTTTTTTGCTATACATTCATGGTCCCGTGATCCCTGGCCTGTAATGGGTGTTCCGGAGGCTTAGGCCTCACCATGTGCTAACCGCGGTGAAGAGAAAGGAACAGAGAAGCTTGATAAATTTCCCTTCAGGCTGGAAACTAAGTTCAGTGCTGGAGAGAAGTAATGGAGTGATGATTTACTAAGTTCAGTACTGGAGAGAATTGTTGGAGAATCGGTCAGCAAGTTGAGTGCTGGAGAGTTGTGAGGAGTAACAGTCTGCAGAGGGATGGTCTGCAGTGAAGTGCGCATATACAGGAGTGTATATGGAGTTTGTGTATTATAATTCTTTGGGCATCCCAGTTATCCCTTATCCCCATCCAAGTTATTTCCCTTAAATAAAACAGCAAAAACAAGAGCCAGCCTGCTCAGGGTCTCAGGTGTGTGATATAAGGGGTGATTGAGGGCAGCTATAAGGTGAACCACTACTACCAGCCACTCTCAAGGAAGCACATGGCTACACGTTTATTGGGATTTTTTTTTACCAAAAACAAGTAGCAGAACACATATTGGCCTAAATTGATGAAGAAATTCGTTTTGTTACATTTTTTTATTTATTGGATGTTTTATAGCAAAAAGTAAAAAATATATATTTTTTTTTTTTCAAAATTGTCGTTTTTTTTTTGTTTATAGTGCAAAAAATAAAAACCGCAGAAGTGATAAAATACCACCAAAAGAATTTGTGGGGAAAAAAAGGACATCAACTTTATTTGGGTACTAACGCAGTGCCGTATCGCAAAAAATGGCCTGGTCATTAAGGGGGTAAAACCTTTGGAGGCTGAAGTGGTTAAAAACGCAAATCGCGGCATTCTCCAATGAAATCTATTGAACCAAAAAAAGCACCGTTTTGCGTGTAAAAAAGTCCCCGACCTTTTCCAAAAATGCATTGATGGGAACGTTCACAAACAACTGGTCGCGCTAATAGTATTAACAACTGAATATAAAATTCTCATAAATGAATGAGTGTATAAATAACAGTGGTTATAAAAGAGTCCACAAAAAATCATGACAAATCAGATGGAATGAAGGCAAGGTTAATTCTTCATAGGCACAGATCACCACGTGATAAATCAAAGCCAATAGTGACACCTCCACCTCTTATCTAGTAGCAGCTTACCAGATGTATGCGCAATGTAGCGCTTTGGCTGTACCCCAGCCTGGGTCCCCACCTGGGGATATGCGGCACTCACGGGATCCCAGCAGGGCAGATGTGACTTGACTGTACCAGAGGAGTGGAGGAATAGGACGTCCCGGTCCACCTCAGGGCAAACTTGGGATGACAACTACAGGCAGTCCCCGAGTTACGAACATCCGAGTTGCGAACGACTCCTACTTACGAACGGGGGCAGAGTTGCAAACGACTCCTGCTTACGAACGGGGGCAGAGTGACGTCACTGCCGGCTTCTTGCGCTCCACGTTGGTCATGGAAACAGCCGAGCAGCCATTTCGCAGTACGGGACACATCTCACGCTGTAGTACTACGTGTACTGCATGCCCCACATACAGGACTGCTTGCCCAGAATCGTAACCCAGAACATCACTGCACAGCCAGAAGCCCCTGGAACTTGTGGAGCTGGTGAGCACTGTACTCTGTACCCTCTACCATTGGGAGTAAGCCCTGTACAGTACTGTACCTTCTATGATAGCAGGACTGTGTTACTGTACTGTACAGTATACAGTATCCCTATGTCCCAGCATGAGCTCACGTTATCTGCCTACTGTATATGGAGCTCCCAATGAGTATTTTTATACAGTACCATGTATACTGTACTGTACAGAAGCTGGAATGTATACTGTACTGCTTGGTCCTGAATGCAACTATACTTCTCTTTTAGCCCTGTATTTGTACTGAATCCCACGCTGCTGAGAGTCAGGGACCACCGCTGCTGCAGGCTGAGGACACACAACAAGCAAGCGTTTCTGCCACAGTGAGTGTTTTTATATAGTACTGCACCTGTTTTATTAGAATTGGTAATAAATTGGCTGGCTGCTATACTTTTTTTCTTTTCCTTGTTCACTTCTAGAGTGCACTCCACTCCACATTTTTTGTTTTTAAACTGCAATGACGCCTCCGAAAAACAAATCTGATGCAAGTGCTGGTGATACAGCAAAGAAAAGAAGAACCATCACCATGGAAAATAAAGTGGAAATAATAAAGAGATCAGAGAAAGGTGAAACCCCATCATCCATTGGCAGAGCATTAGGCTACAATCGGTCAACAATTGCAACAATTATAAAAGATAAAATTAGAATAATGGAGCATGTGAAAGGCCATACCCCAATGCATTCTACGATTATTACCAAGCAACGCAGTGGTTTAATTGTGGAGATGGAAAGGCTGCTAACAATTTGGATAGAAGACCAAAATCAGCGTAATATGCCCATCAGTCTTTCTTTAGTTCAAGAAAAGGCTCGAAGCCTTTTCACAGATTTAAAAGCTGCCCATCCAGAAAGCGAAGATGATTGCAATGAAGAATTTGTTGCAAGTAGGGGTTGGTTCAATCGCTTTAAAGCGGTTGTCTACTGAAATTTAAAAAAAAAATAAAATAAAAACCTGCAAGATAATAGCATAATGAGCTAGTATGCACCGCATACTAGCTCATTATAAAATACTCACCTTGAACGAAGATCCGACCGAGCCGCTTGGTCCCCTCCGTGGCAGCGGACATCTTCACCCGGATCTTGCTTCCGGGTACGCGGCTCCGGCGCTGTGACTGGCCGGAGCCGCGAGACGTCACTCCCGCGCATGCGCGCGGTGCTCGTTTTCCCCGGCAGGGTCCGGAACAAATGCCGGCTTTTGCCGAGACATATACGGCGCATGCGCTGGAACATACACGGCGCATGCGCCGTAACGATTTATTACATTAGAAAGGGAATATCTTCTAAACCATACAGGTTTAGAAGATATTCATTTTACCTACAGGTAAGCCTTATTCTAGGCTTACCTGTAGGTAAAAGTAAACAAAAAGGGTAGACAATCGCTTTAAAGAAAGAGCTCATTTGCATAACATAAAAGTTCAAGGTGAAGCAGCGAGTGCGGATGCAAGTGCTGCAAATGATTTCCCCAAGATATTGGAAGGTATTATTAACGATGAAGGTTATTTGCCAGAGCAAATTTTTAATGTAGACGAAACTGGCTTGTTTTGGAAAAAAATGCCAGACAAGACCTAAATTTCAAAAGAGGAAAAATGTGCACCAGGGCATAAGGCATCAAAGGACAGGCTGACTATATTACTTGGGGGTAATGCATCTGGGGATTTAAAGCTCAAGCCTTTGCTAGTGCATCACTTCTTAAATCCCAGGGCACTACGTAATGTCACTAAGGCATCTCTTCCTGTTATTTGGAGGGCAAATACAAAAGCTTGGGTTACAGTTACAGTCTTTGAAGACTGGTTTAAGAACCATTTTTTTCCTGCTGTTGAACGTTACTGCTTGAGGGAAAACATTCCCTTCAAAATTCTTCTTCTCCTTGACAATGCCCCCGGACATCCAAATACTTTAGCTGACATGCATTGCACCCTAATGTAAAGGTGGAATTTCTACCCCCCAACACCACATCATTGCTTCAACCGATGGATCAAGGAGTCATAGCCTCCTTTAAGGCCTATTATTTACGAAGGATATTCTCACAAGCTGTCAGGGTTACCCAAAATAATGCAGTGACCCTAAGAGAGTTCTGGAAGAATTATAACATTTATGATGCCATTAAAAATATTGCTGATGCTTGGGATGAGGTGAAAGAAACAAATATGAGAGGAGTTTGAAACAAATTGTGCCCCCAATTTACACAAGAATTTCTGGGGTTTACAGATGAAGAAATCATCAAAACCAGGCAAGCAGTGGTTGCCATTGGTAATCAACTGCAGTTGGACATCAGTGAAAATGATATCATCGAGTTACTCGACTCCCATGGCAATGAACTAACCAATGAAGACCTTATCAAACTAGAGCAGCAGATGACAGCATTTAGGGAAGAAAACCAGGACCCAGAAACTCCAAAATTGAAAAAGTTTTGTTCAAAACAGTTATCTGATGCTTTTCATCGCATTGAAGCAGGAATGGCAAAGTTAGAGGAGCAAGATCCTGATACAGAGAGGTTTACCAAAGTTTACCGTACAGTTTCTGAAGGCCTGAGATGCTATAGGGCTATTTATGATGATATAAAGAAAAGCGCTGTGCAAACATCCCTTGATGCCTACTTCAAGAAAGTGACTCCAGCAGATTCTGACTCTATAATAGCAGTCCCATCCTCTTCAACAAGCCCATCATCCTCTACCATCATTGTTTAACCCCTTCCTTACCCGGCACTTAAACCCCCTTCCTGCCCAGACCAATTTTTGGCTTTCAGGGCTGTCGCATTTTGAATGAAAATTGCGCGGTCATGCGACGTTGTACCCAAATAAAATTTGCGTCCTTTTTTTCCCACAAATAGAGCTTTCTTTTGGTGGTATTTGATCACCTCTGCGTCATTTCTGATCGCCGCTATAAACAAAAAATGAGCGACAATTTTGCAAAAAAGAACAATATTTTTTACTTTTTGCTAAAGTACAAATCCATTAAAAAAATTATTCATCAGTTTTCGCCGATATATATTCTTCTACATATTTTTGGTAAAAAAAAAAATCGCAATCGGCGTATATTGATTGGTTTGCGCAAAAGTTATCGCGTCTACAAGCTGGGAATTGATTTATGGCGTTTTTATTATTTTTTTTTTTTTTACTAGTAATGGCGGCGATCTGCGATTTTTATCGGGACTGCGATATTGCAGCAGACATGTCGGACATTTTTTACACATTTTTGGGACCAATGACATTTATACAGCGATCAGAAATTTAAATGTCCACTGATTACTGTATAAATGTCATTGGCAGTGAAGGGGTTAACACTAAGGGGCAGTGAAGGGGTTAACAAATGTTCCCTGGGTGTGTTCTAACTGTGGGGGGGCAGGGCTGGTCGGGACATAACAGATCTAACTGATCCCAGTGACAGGGATCAGTAGATCTGTCATGTCCCCTGTCACAGAACGGGGAACCACCGTGTTTACAACGGCGGTTCCCCGTTCTGAGGCTCCTAACAGTGATCGGCGGGTCTCGGGCGGACATCGAGTCCGCCCGACTCACGGGCACGCTCGCGCCGCCGCTGCCGCCAGGGGGCGCGCAGGAGTGTGCGCAGTGGAGGACGTCCATGGACGTCCTCCGGGCATTTCAGGTCCGCGCTGGAGCCGTACTTCGGCAATAGCGCGGACCTGG
>BLSH010481570.1:80939-93937 GCA_018402905.1 Glandirana rugosa
CAGTGAAGGGGTTAAATATGTTCCCTGAGTGTGTTCTAACTGTGGGGGGGCAGGGCTGGCCGGGACATAACAGATCTAACTGATCCCAGTGACAGGGATCAGTAGATCTGTCATGTCCCCTGTCACAGAACGGGGAACCACCGTGTTTACAACGGCGGTTCCCCGTTCTGAGGCTCCTAACAGTGATCGGCGGGTCTCGGGCGGACATCGAGTCCGCCCGACTCACGGGCACGCTCGCGCCGCCGCTGCCGCCAGGGGGCGCGCAGGAGTGTGCGCAGTGGAGGACGTCCATGGACGTCCTCCGGGCATTTCAGGTCCGCGCTGGAGCCGTACTTCGGCAATAGCGCGGACCTGGAGTGGTTAAGGTTGTACTGTACAGTGTTTGAAAATGTTTAAGTATTTACCTGTACCTGTATCTGCAGCTACATGCACAGTTAAACATAAATAATATGTTAAAGCAAACACCTGTCTAAGTTGTATTTATTAGTTTTGGCTACTACAGTACTGTATGGTGTGGGGTTAGAGAGCCAGTGTGAGGTTTTTAGTGCTGTCTGTATGCTCATTTGATGGATTTAATCTCACTTCCCATCTCTGTGACAACAGGAAGTAAGAGTTACACTTAAAAAAGGTAATGTTCCGACTTAAAAACAAATTGGACTTAAGAACAAACCTTCAGTCCCTAACCCGTTCGTAACCCGGGGACCGCCTGTAAATGACTCGCTAGTCCCCAAGACAACTCTCACCACAGGCACCGAGAGGGAAAGGATAACACCAATAGTAGAATACCGTTTGAGAGGTCTATTTTGAATATAAAATATTGCACTTACATCAGTATAAAAGCATTCAGGCCTCCGAACAGAGAAAGTTAGCCGGCTTCTGAAAACAAACTTTTTTTGGGGATAGAAACACCTTTCTATCCCCATGACTATGTCCCGTTGTTTGACGAAACGTACGTCGGGGAAGACGCGCTGACGTCACTGCCGAAAGTTCGTTTTCAGAAGCCGGCCGGCTTTCTCTGTTCGGATGCCTGAATGCTTTAATACTGATGTACAGTGCTGCCCATAATTATTCATACCCCTGGCAAATTTTGACTTAAAGTTACTTTTATTCAACCAGCAAGTAATTTTTTGATGGGAAATGACATAGGTGTCTCCCAAAAGATAATAAGACGATGTACAAGAGGCATTATTGTGGAAAAAAAACATTTCTCAGCTTTTAATTTACATTTTAGAAAAAAGTGTCCAGTCCAAAATTATTCATACCCTTCTCAAACTGTCACAGTCTGTGGGAAAATCAAAAGTTCTATACCATTCCAAATAGTCCAAGCTGTTCTAAAGCATCCCAATTACCCTGATTAATTGGGAACAGCTGTTTTAATCAAATCAACAGGTGAAAAACAGCAGCTCTCTGCAGTTGGTTTGTGGACAGTCATGGCTAAGACAAAGGAGCTCAGTGAGGACCCGCAGTCATGGCTAAGACAAAGGAGCTCAGTGAGGACCTGCGGCTGCGCATTGTGGCTGCTCACAAATCAGGAAAGGGCTACAGGGCCATTTCTAAAGGTTTTCAAGTTCCAGTGGCTACAGTGCAAAGTATTATTAAAAAATACAAGATGTTCCGCACTGTGGAAAATCTCAGAGGACGTGGTCGGAAGCCAAAAGTGACACCTGTGCTGGCCAGGAGGATAGTTAGAGAGGTGAAAAAGAATCCAAGGATCACCACCAGGGCCATCCTGGTGAATCTGGGCTCTGCTGGTGGCAATGTCTCAAGGCAGACAATCCAACGGGCACTGCACACTGCTGGGTTCCACGGATGCAGACCAAGGAGGATGCCACTTCTCCAGATAAGGCACACAAAAGCTCGCTTGGACTTTGCAAAAGCTCATCTGGACAAAGAAGAAGACTTCTGGTCTTCTGTGTTATGGTCGGATGAAACAAAAATTGAATTGTTTGGTCACAATGATGTTTCCTTCATTTGGCGTAAAAAAGGAGAAGCCTTCAACCCAAAGAACACCATCCCCACTGTCAAACATGGTGGTGGGAACCTAATGCTTTGGGGGTGTTTTTCAGCCAACGGATCAGGGAACCAAATCACAGTAAACGGCACCATGAAAAAAGAGCAATACATGAGGATTCTCAACGACATCAGGCAGTCTGCAGAGAAACTTGGCCTTGGGCACCAGTGGACATTTCAGCATGACAATGACCCAAAACACACAGCAAAAGTGGTGAAGAAATGGTTAGCAGACAACAACATTAACGTTTTGGAGTGGCCCAGCCAGAGTCCAGACTTGAATCCAATGGAGAATCTGTGAAGGGAGCGAAAGATCAAGGTGATGGCAAGAAGATCCCCCAACCTGAAAGATTTAGAGCTCATCTAAAGATTAATGGGCAAAAATACTTGTGGAGACATGCAAAAAGCTGGTCTGCAATTATAGGAAGCGTTTGATTGCTGTAATAGACAATAAGGGCTTTTCTATTGATTACTGAGAAGGGTATGAATCATTTTGGACTGGACACTTTTTGCTCAAATGTAAATAAAAGCTGAGAAATGTTTTTTTCCACAATAATGCCTCTTGTACATCGTCTTATTATCTTTTGGGAGACACCAATGTTATTTCCCGTCAAAAAAATCCATCTGATTTGTCATGATTTTCTGTGGACTCTTTTATAACCACGGTTATTTATACACTGTTTCATTTATGAGAATTTTATATTCAGTTCTTAATACTACTAGCGCGACCAGTTGTTTGTGAACATTGCTGGGTAAAGGTACATGGTTAGTACTGTCTGGTTGCTGCTATTATTGTTTTTTAGCCTTTTATTATATGGTCTAGTGCAGTGTTCCCTCTTATCCTTACAATTGATGGGAACGTGTTCCATAGAAACCCATGTTAAAAAAAAAAGACCTTCATTACTGCCAATGTGTGAATGGAGCCTAACGGTAGATTTAGATGCGCGTCTAAATTTCCTAATCCTCTAAAGCCCGACCCACGTTCAGATCGCGCTTCAGAGGCTCCTGACTGCGATTTGGCATCTCCTCGTCGCCTGTTTTAACCCTATTTTTTCTGACAAACGAGCTGCAACTGCATGCATTGCAGGTGGTTGTGGGGCGTCCCCATTTGCTTGAGTGTGCTGCCCGCCGATAGCTACATGTTGGCTACGCTTTGCCGTGGGTGCGAAGCGTCCGTGGCATGTAAGTGACCCCTTCCGGTGCCTGTTGCAGTTTAAGGCGGAGTTCCACTCAAAAATGAAACTTCCACTTATCTGCCCCCCCCCCTTTTGGGGGGTACCTGTTTTTGACAGGTCCCCTCTGCTTCCGGAGACGGCGCCACGGTGCTCTCCCTTGCAAGTTTCCCCCCCCCCCCTCCTTCTGCCACCGCTGGACCAATTAGAAAGCGCAGCGTGCTTTGCGGATGTGCAGTAGGGAACCGGCTGTGAAGCCGAAAGGCTTCACTGCTGGTCTCCCCAACCAAGAATGGCGGTGGCAGCACCCGGCAGCCGATTCGAAAAGTGGCTGCGGTGCCGACATCGCTGGATCCCTGGACAGGTGAGTGTCCTAATATTAAAAGTCAGCAGCTGCAGTATTTGTAGCTGCAGACTTACATTTTCGTGGGGGAGCCAGAACTCTTCTTTAAGGGGGCAACCGCACATTTTTGCCAACACCCCCCCCCCCCCCAAATGGCACATCCTTATGAAGCCTAAGGATACAGCAGAGATCTATAAACCCTCCAATGTCACCTAAGGACCACTATGAAGCTGATCAAGCACAGGTTGTGCTTGATCAGCTTCATCTCCGGGTACAGCGACTGGGGAATGACAGCTCTGATCCTGGAAGTGATGTAATACATTTGTCTTACGGATTCATTCACTGAAAGTAGGACAAGCGAATGGATGTTGGCTGAGCTTCCTCTGCTCTACCCAGGGACATCTGCCAGCCCGGACCTGCCGGTGGGAGATCATAGCCCAGGATGGATGGTGGGGTGGGGCGGTAAATTCCAGTGGCTACAATCACTTCAACCAGAAGGCTGGCAGTCGCCTTGACAAGTTCACACTCGCTGTAGCAGCAGCCTGGAATGTATAAATGCCCAAATTCCAACCACACCTGCTATTTACTGCTCTGCAGCCTCTGGTTACATGACCCTTGCTCCTACAATACATTATATATTCAAAGTATTTTCCAAAAAGACATGAAATACAGAAAACATTTATGACTATTATTTGACAAATCGACACTTTCTAATGAGGAAATCCAACACTGCCTGCATGCTTGTAGTCAGACTGTGTAACCTGACTAATTAAAACAGTACAGCCTCCGCTAGAAGGGGGGGGGGGGGAGAGAGGGAATTTATCCGCCTCCGAATCAATCAGCAATGTGTTTAATTTCATCTCTTCTGCTGCTGAATCGCTGTTGCATGCATTGCACGCGGTTGCAGGGCAGTTGTGGCGGAGCCCCATTCACTTGAATGGCTGTGTTACTGCCCACCGAATGCGACATGCTGTTTCATTTCTGCTGCAAAGTATTGTGGCCGCTGCAGGTCTACAGCCCCTAGGGGTTGGTAAAGCCGCAGCTCAACCGCCTGCCTGTACCACCCACTTGCCGTAAGCCCTAATGAGCCCTGAGGCTCCACACCGATGCTTTTTGCTTTTCTGCAGTGCTTCTTGCGTTTTTTACTGCGTTTTTGTCGTGTTTTGTGTTTTTCGTTTTTTGGCAAAATTGTTGTTGGGCAGCTTAAAAAAGGAAATTGTGGGAAAATCACAGTAAAAACGCACTGCATGCTTTTCTGCAGCTTCTCTATTGAAGTCTATTGAACCAAAATAGCAAAAAAAAAAGCACTGTTTTGCTTTTAGCCCCCAGTTTGCACCAGTGCTACTTGTCATGTGATTTGACAGTTCCAAATCGCATGGCAAGCCGCACCCCATTATTGGCAATGGAACCGTTTTAAATCGGTGCAACTCCGACTTTGCAGCGCCGCACTGATTTGAAAAATATAGTTTCTACGCTATTTTTTGCGATTTCAGGTGCGACATGTATAGACATCGGTGCATTAAGTGGCATAGATGTCAGCCAAGTAGCACCTGAAATCGAACTGACTTGCTACTTTGAAATCATACGACTTGTTAAATCGCATGCCAAATGGCATCAATGTGAACCTAGGCTTAAAACAACATCCCTGAGGCTGCATTCACACACAATCGCAGGCAGAATCGCAGCAATTCCGCCCACGCGATTTCAAATGGCTGCAAAACGCGGAACATGTTTACTTCTAATGGCACCCCAATCATGCCGCATTTTGCCACGACTGTCACGTGGTGTGAATGGAGCCTAGCGGTAGCCATATATGACTTAAAAAATGAGTGATCTCTTTTCTGATCGATCTCTTCCCAAAGGAATAATCAATCTATAGTCGGCAACCCGTGTGATCGATAGGCCACACACGGGAGTGATTTCCAATCATAATCTCAGTTGAATTAGGCTCGTTCTCAATACAACCAACAAACAATACCCGGGTGTTCGCCATGACCAAGCTCCAGGGGGAGGAGTGAAATGCGTTGGGGCGTGGCCTGGTGGAAGTCCAGCCTGAGGTTGCCACTCCATTCATTGCAGCAGGACGCCATTGATGTGCGACTTCCAGGGGTTACCCTTCCTTCCTAATACCCGGGTGCTGCTAATAGGTGCAGCACGATCTATCATTTTCCTGCGTTGGCCAATTGACTCAGTTTGGTTAAATCTGATGTAAACGCTGTCTAATTCCATTGGAAGGAAAGTTATGGCTATTCAATTTATGCAGATTTGATGCGCTATTTCTCCTCTTTTATTTTATTTTTTTTTCTTACGGTGTGTTTTTAATGCGTTTTGTTGCGTTCCAGATTTGTTCCATACAGAAAAAATGCAATATGTTCTACTTTTGTTGACTGCACCGGACCGCACTGCACTGCACTGCACTGGTGTGAACTGGGGCCACGGGATTCCATGTTAGGGTCGGTTCACACTAGGAATCGCACAGGTATATGTGATTCAGTGCGATGCAATTTGAGCTTATTAATTTCAATTGCACTGCACCGCACCATGCACTGCTTTTGGAAACGCACTGCAATCAGGTCGCGTGGCACAGAAGTACCATGCAATCTGGTATAGGCAAAAGGCACAGTGTTTGCCACATGCGTTTGGGGTGTCATTGAGTTAATATTGACACCCATTGCAGATCGCAAATGCAGTGTGCGTTTTGAACGTGGTGTGGGAAACGTGCATGAAACTTGGGTTTCCCATACCGCACTCTGGTGTGAGCGGACCTTATAAACACTGTCCATGCATTTTTAGGGCCAGTGCTCATTACATGCAGCAAAATGCATGAAAAGTAGGTTATATGGTTTCCAATCTCTCACATGAGTGCGGTCAGTTAGGGGGTGTTCTGGTTCCAGAAAAAAAAGACTGCACTGGACTGTACTGGAACGCTGTAAAAACGCATTAAAAAATGCACTGGAATGCGCCAAAAACACACCAGATCAAAAACAGGAAAAAAGAAGTAAAAAAGCATCTGGAATGCATGCGGAAATGCATCAAAAACTCACATGCACAAACGCATGTGGAAATGAATCTGAAGTGCGTTTTTGTGGTGTGAACCAGCCCTCACCAATGCAGAATAAAAAACGCATGGGACTGCATCTGGTGTGAACCAACCCACAGGCTGCATTCACCCCTGCACGTTTCCTAAACGCATGACAAAACACACAAGATTTTGCGTTTTGGCAACGCACTGCAATCGTGAGTCACACTTGTGGTGCCATTAATTGTTACCCTTAGTTCACACATGTGCTTTTTCATGCGTTTTGCGAAATCGCACTACAGTCCATTTAACATGATTTCCTATGGATCTAATTCACATCTGTGCATTTTGAGCTGGTGTGTTTTTTGGAAAGGATAGGGAATTTTCCCCGAAACAAATTGCATTTTGCGTGTAATAGACGTCAATGGACCCGCACCAAAAACGCAAGTGTTGCGTTTTGTGTTTTTTGGCTAAAAGGAAAGTATGACAGTTCTGTTCATGGAGTGCAACTTTGATGCAAACTTACACTCTCTGTCACTCAAGTCTCATTAAAGTCGCACTCCATGAACAGAACTGTCAGTCGCACGCCATGAACAGAACCCATTCACACCGGTGCGATTTGACAGTTCCAAATTGCATGACAAGTTGCAGCCCATTGCTAGTGAGTTCTGTCAAATTAGCCAACTCATCAGAAACTCCAACTGAGTAACTACCGGTTTCATGAAACCATCTGTAATTGGAGATTTTGACGAATTGCTGTTTGAACACAACACTGTCCGGTGCAGGGGGATTTAGCTGGTCTGACAGCACAGCGGCTAATGAGGACAAAGTTGTCGCTGCCTCGGAGGCGGCCATTTTGTTGGTTAGTATCGGAGCAGAGTAACAATCTCTGCTCATAATATTGCGCACCGGACTGTACTGGGTTGCCGGTTTTGTGCCCAAACAGCAATTTGTCAAAGCCTCCAATTACTGATGGTTTAAAGGAACCGGAAGTTACGTAGTTGGAGTTTCTGTAAAGTTGGCTATTTTGACAGAACACCAGCAATGGAACTGTGACTCATGTTGCAGCAATTATGAAAAAGGTTCCTGGACTACTTTATTCTAAATTCATTGTGACTTGCATAGACTGTTAAATGAAGTCTCAAGCTGCAATGAAATTGGCGGTGAAAATCGCACTGATCTGCGACTTTGAAACCGTGCTGCAGTAGCGTGATTTCAAAGCCGCACCATGTGAACCAGGGTTATACTTTCCTAAAAGCCAAAGAAAAAAAAAAAGCATAAAAAATACATTTAAAAAAGTGTTCAGAAATGCAAAACGTGCCAACTGCAACCTGCATAGATGTGGCCGAGCCTAAATGGCACCCCAAGCACAGGTTTCAGACGTGCATTTTGCTGCGTGCAAAAACGCACACGGAAAAAAGAATGCCCGGTGCTATTTGACCTAAAAGGTTCTGAAGCTATGTTTGGGCGTTTGTCGCACGTAGGGCAGCCCATTCAAGCGAATGCGTGAATAATGCACAAAAAAAAACGCAAGTAGGTGTGAATGGGGCCTAGGTTCACACCAATGCGTTTTGCAGAAACGCATTACAGTACATTTAACATGATTTCCTACGAGTCAGCTTTGACAAGGGTCGGGACTATTTTTACCCGCCGCAGTTTGTGTTTTTGCTTCCCAAGATTTCAATGGAATCGCATCAAAAATGCAAGTGCTGCATTTTGCATTTTTCACCTGCATGACAACAAACACCTCCCACTAACAACAAACACCTCCCCCTAAGTCTCGGTTCACACTGGGGCGGCTTCAAAGTAACCCAACTCTGAAGCTGCCCAGCACGGCGTAACTTCAGAGTGGCTTGCAAACTACTTATTTAATAGAAGTCAATGGAAGCCGCTCCAAAGTCGCCCCCAAGCAATGCAGGAATCTTTTTCTATGTCGGAGAGACTTGAGTCGCTTCTATTAGAATGGTTCCATTGCACTGAAAGGAGTGCGGCTTGTCAGGCGACTGCAATTTGTCATTTAGGCTCCATTCACACCGATGCGTATTTTTCATGCTTTTTGCAGAAACGCGGGACAATTTTTTTTATAACATGAGTTCCTATGGGACACGCTCACAACAATGCATTTTTGTGCCTCTGCGTTTTTGGAAAGGGTCAGGGACTTTTTTAAATGCAAAACGGTGCTTTTTTTGGGTTAATACATTTCAATGGAGAAGCTGCAGAAAAGCATGCAGTGCGTTTTAACCACAATTTTGCCACGTTTTGCGTTTTTAAATCTGCCAAACAACAAATCCCCCCTCGCCAAAAAAAAAAAAAAAAAGCAGGAGAAATGCAAATCGCGGTAAAAACGCTGTTAACCACTTCAGCCCCGGAAGGATTTCCAGCTTTAGGACCGTAGCCCTTTTTGCGATTCGGCACTGCGTCGCTTTAACTGAAAATTGTGCGGTCGTGCAACGTTGTACCCAAACGAAATTTGCGTCCTTTTTTTCCGACAAATAGAGCTTTCTTTTGGTGGTATTTGTTCGCCTCTGCGTCATTTCTGATCGCCGCTATAAACAAAAGAAGAGCGACAATTTTGCAAGAAAAACCAAATTTCTTACTTTTTGCTAAAATACAAATCCAAAAAAAAAAAAAATATATAAAAACATTTTTTTCATCGGTTTTGGACGATTTATATTCTTCCTCATATTTGTGATAAAAAAATCGCAATCGGCGTTTATTGATTGGTTTGCGCAAAAGTGGTCGCGTTTACGGATGATAAGAATTCATTTCTGGGGTTTTTATTTATTTTTTACTAGTAATGGCGGCGATCTGCGATTTTTAGCGGTACTGCGATATTGCGGCGGACATGTCGGACCATTTTGACACTTTTTTGGGACCATTGGCACTTATACAGCGATCAGTGCTATGAAAATGCACTGATTACTGTGTAAATGCCATTGGCAGTGAAGGGGTTAACCTGCAGGGGGCGCTCTAAGGGTTAACTGTGTTCCCTGGGCGTGTTCTAACTGTGGGGGGACTTGCCTAGCTGGGGAAGGGAAGTGGTCACAGTCTCCATGTAGAGGAAGGCTGTGATCACAGCCCTTCCCCCCTCACAGAACGGAGGTCCGTGTTTACTTACACGGACCTCCGTTCCTTCACTCCGGGGGGGGGCATCGCGGGTGGCCGGCGGAGATCGAAGCCGCCGCACCCGCTCCCTGGCCTTCCCCGGACACAGTGAGCGCGCGGGCGCGCCTCCGGCGGCGCGCGCTCACTAGGCTCGATCTCGCAGCCACCGTCATATGACAGCGTTTTGCGCAATTGAGCCACCTTGTCGCCGTCAGATGCCGATCGGCGGTCGGCAAGTGGTTAAAAAACCTCAAAAAGCACTGCAGAAACGTTCAAAAGCAACATGCATTGATGTGAATGGAGCCTCACGCCTAGTCGCTTAGAAATCGCAGCAAATCTGCCTGCAATTCAAAATGCCGAAGTGTGAGTGCAGCCTCCAGCCAAGAAAGACAAGCCCAAAAAACATAGAAAAAACGCATTCCGTCCAACGCACTTCAAGTTCATGTAAGCAGTCCAAATCGTGCAGCTATGGGCAACTTCTGGTGTGAATGGGCATCAAAAAAATGCCTAAAAAGCGCAAAACGCACCAAAAAAATGCATCAATCACAACACCCATAGATGTGGACCTCTGCATTTTTAGTGCATTTTGCAGATTTGCACTGCAGAACGTGGTCCATAGGAAACCAATGTTACATGGACTGCAGTGCAAATCTGCAAAATGCACTAAAAATGCATAGCTGTGAATCCGGCCTCATCATGGAATCGGCTCATCCGGGGTGTATTCAGGTACCGGAACTGAACGGGTTAATCTGCTATCTGCTCCTGCTCCTCATCCAGCCGTGATTTCCTGAAATCCCCAGCCGGTTGTCACCATCGTATGACAGCTGTCAGTGAGAGGGGCGGAGGCTCAGTGTGATGGGCGGGGCCGTCTGCTGGCAGTGGGCGGGGAGGAAAAAAGTTCTCAGAAACAAAGTTTGTCAGGAGGAGGGCGGTGGAGGGGATTGGTCCTCAGGAGGAGGGCGGTGGAGGTGATTGGTCCTCAGGAGGAGGGCGGGGAGGTGATCGGTCCTCAGTACAAAGGGCGAGAGCAGAGCGGTCCGGGGATCAGTCCGATCATCGCCCTCTGTGCGGGGAAATTCTACCCTCCGATCCCCTCTACAATCGTCTGTGGGATCAGCTGAGCCATCGCATCACCGGCAGGAAACTCTCCTTCCTCCCCCGACAGCTGTAAGTCTTCCCTATCCTCTCCTTCCTGCTGCACAGCTGGGGGCTCCACCGAATTTTCGGGGACGTCTTTCAGATTTTACATTTTTCAATGGTTTCCTCTTTTATTTATTATTATTATTTGTGTACAAGCAAGATTCTATTTTGGGTTACAATCTAGAGGTGGCCATACATTGCAGATCTAATAGAGATTGTATAATCAGCTATACAAGGACCCGCCTGATTGGATGCATTGTTTAGGTTTTACATTCCTATTGGTAAATCTCATGGCTGCCGCACACCTCTATAAATCTGGGGACTCCAAATATTCTACACAAAGGGCCGTTTGCAGTTCTATGGACTTTAGAGGAGCCGGACTGAGGTCATTGGGAGGAACTGTGCCTCATTGTTGGTGTCATTGGGAGGAATTGTGCCCCATTGTTGGTGTCATTGGGAGGATCTGTGCCTCATTGTTGGTGTCATTGGGAGGAATTGTGCCCCATTGTTGGTGTCATTGGGAGGAACTGCCCCATTGTTGGCGTCATTGGGAGGAATTGTGTCCCATTGTTGGTGTCATTGGGAGGAATTGTGCCCCATTGTTGGTGTCACTGGGAGGAATTGTGCCCCATTGTTGGTGTCACTGGGAGGAATTGTGCCCCATTGTTGGCGTCATTGGGAGGAATTGTGCCCCATTGTTGGCGTCATTGGGAGGAACTGTGCCCCATTGTTGGCGTCATTGGGAGGAACTGTGCCCCATTGTTGGTGTCCATTGGGAGGAACTGTGCCCCATTGTTGGTGTCATTGCGCCCAATTGGTGTCATTGGGAGGAACTGTGCCCCATTATTGGTGTCATTGCATCCAGTTGGTGTCATTGGGAGGAACTGTGCCCCATTGTTGGTGTCATTGGGAGGAACTGTGCCCCATTGTTTGTGTCATTGTGCCCAGTTGATGTCATTGGGAGGAACTGTGCCCCAAGGGCTGGATAAAGGCAAGCAGAGGACCACAGTTGGGAGGCCACTACTATAAATCATAAATTCCAATCCAATTGACCTCTTCCAATCCATTTATAGACACCAACCCAGCCACATACAGGAAAGTGGATTTTCGATCGATAGATAAGATGTGATCATAAATTAGTGATCACTGATCTGTCATCTCTAAATCCAGTTGAGTGAAATCCGATCGAATTCATAAACAAAAGGTCTTGCGAATCGATGCATTGTGGGGGGGTTTTCATTAAAAATCTTACATTTGTTTTAACATTGAATGTTAAAACCAAGTGACATTTTCCAGCGACGTTTGTTTATTCATTAAATGCACAAAGGATTCTGGCATGAATATTCTCACCAGAAAATCTACTAGTGTACAGCCAGCGTTGAAGTCACCATACAATCTGATTGCACAATCTCCTTTAGATATTACTAAAACTGTGTAATATGAGGACAAACTCAAGCACTCCATTCAAATAGTGGAATTGATGGTCAACCTGTGGCCCTCCAGCTTTTGCGGAACTGCAAGTCCCATGATGCATTGCAAGCCGCTGATGGTTACAAGGATGACTCCCACAGGCAGAGGCATGATGGGACTTGTAGTTCCGCAGCAGATGGAGGGCCACAGGTTGAGCACTCACTACGCGGTTAATGGTAGATGAATAGGAGATTGTACAATCCAATTGCAAAGTGTATGGTCAGCATTAGGGTTGATTGGTGACCGTCTTGTAGCCAGATCGATCTAGATATTGCTAGTTCCGGCTCGCTCGGGTCCAGTCCTTGGTGGCGCAGCGCCCGGGTCCAGTCCTTGGTGGCGCAGCTCCCGGGTCCAGTCCTTGGTGGCGCAGCGCCCGGGTCCAGTCCTTGGTGGCGCAGCGCTCGGGTCCAGTCCTTGGTGGCGCAGCGCTCGGGTCCAGTCCTTGGTGGCGCAGCGCTCGGGTCCAGTCCTTGGTGGCGCAGCGCTCGGGTCCAGTCCTTGGTGGCGCAGCGCTCGGGTCCAGTCCTTGGTGGCACAGCGCCCGGGTCCAGTCCTTGGTGGCACAGCGCCCGGGTCCAGTCTTTGGTGGCGCAGCGCTCGGGTCCAGTCCATTGTGGCGCAGCACCCGGGTTTAGTCCTTGGTGGCGCAGTACCTGATCCCGGCTGGAATTCAGTTTTGGGTGGAAGCCAATTCATCTCCTAGATTGCGGGAGGAACCCGGAGCGATCGGAGATGAAGG
>BLSH010481570.1:112505-124888 GCA_018402905.1 Glandirana rugosa
GAGGTGTGTTACTGGCCAAATCACCGGGGGGGAGGCTTAAAAAAAAAAAAAAAAAAAGGAAACGATTGCAGCCACCACGTCTCATGATGAGTAAGCTGCAATATATTACATTCTTTGGTTTTGGGTGTAATACCACACAACAATGCTAACACTGCTGTCTTTAGCCAGCTCTCTGCCGAGTTGAAAATCAATTTTTAACCTTCTATTATACATTGTTGATTTTAACACTTTTTGTACTGCAAATTTTTTTTATATTATTTAAGAGAAAAAAATAATGCTGCATTTGTATTAGTAATGGAAGAAGCACACTATTTTCTTTTGTGATTTTGTGTAGCGGTAAACTGAGACATTGTGTATACTGTAAAGTGCTGCGTAAACTGTTGGCACTATATAAATCCTGTATAATAATAATGCTGAGACATTGTGGTTACTGAGACATGCTGTAACACTAAGGATCTGTGCAATAAAATTCATAATATTGTCCCACGTTTAATGTGTGTAATATAATGTCGAGAGTTGCTCTCTATTCTTCCATTCCTTGAGAAACACATGGGGGGGGGGGGGCATGTTGTAAAACAATAAATGTGTATGCCCATAAAGTGCTAGTGCTATATATTATAAACCAATAAACCGTGAATGTTTAAGGATCACCTATGCCAAGTGTCTACTTGGGCATGTTGTAAAACAATAAATGTGTATGCCCATAAAGTGCTAGTGCTATATATTATAAACCAATAAGTATGCATGAATAAAGTGCTAGTGCTATATGATATTCTGTAGCAATAGTTGAATCACATTTTAATCAGCATTAATAGTGTAATGAACATCTATCATTTATACAAAGTGCATACAATGGGTGCCAAATAAGCCAAACCAAGTGCAAGAAAAGTCTCTGAGGTAATCCACGTGAATAGTGCAAACAGTGCATAAACAATGTGCAAATGCCAAGGATAATCCGAGCTCCAACCAGTCCAAAGCGTTCATCTATTACAGTAAAAAAAATGTAAAGGTGAACGAACACTGGACACCCTCCCTGGTCCCCATTGTACTCCTTGCTTGTGGAGCTATTAGAACCCCCATAGCCGTTCCATCGATCTAAAGATTTGAATTCCCCTCTCTTCTCTCTTTTCTCTGTGCAGCACCTCGAGGACGGACCAGATCAATTCTGATTTAGTCATGTGCTGATGGAAGAGAGAGAAGAATGTGGATTTCAAATCTCTAGATCTGTGGGGTGGCTATGGGGGTGCTAAGAGCTCCACAAGCAAAGAGGCATGTACAGTGGGGACGGGGGGGGGGGGGGGGGGCCATAAGGTGTCCAGGGTTAAGCCTGCCATAGATGGATTGAATCTCAGCCTGTTCAAACAGGGACTGGCTAAGATTCGATCCATCTAGGGGCAGGCTGGTTGTACTGAAGACGATCAATTGATCAACTTCAGCACATCCAGCCTGTAGGATTTTTTTTGCATGTGATCACTACCGGCAGCTATAGCAGCTGGCAGTGATCATTGCTTTCTGCCAGCAGGGAATGACAATTCTATGCATTAAGGTGAAAAACCTCCTGTAGTGCACCAGCCCCTCAGGAGCCTCCCTTTTACTTACCTGAGCCCGATCGTTCCAGCGATGGGGACGAACACAACTGCTCCAGCCGGTGTCTCAGGTCCTCATCGGATAGATTGATAGCAGCCAATGGCTCCCGCTGTTGTCAATCAAATCCAATGATGCGGCAGCTGGGGGGTCGGAGCCGAGTCCTGCTGTCTGTGTCAATGGATGCAGGACACGGGAGTGCACCCACACGGGTACCCCCAGGGAAAGTGCTTCCCTGACGGGGCACTCGAGAAGAGGAGGAGCCAGGAGCACAGCTGAGGGACACCAGAAGAGGAGGATCTGGGCCGCTCTGTGCAAAACCGCTGCTCAGAGGAGGTAAGTATAACATGTTTGGTTTTTTTTTTTTTAAACCAAACCTTTACATATCCTTTTTAATGTTTACATTTTTATCTGTAAAGGTGAACTAGCACTTAAAAGTAAGCAGTGCTTTTAAGAGTATGTTCACATTAGTGGTTGGGAGGAGGTAAAACCCCATGGTTGAGCTGTGCTTTATCACTCCCGCTGCCCCCTTTAGCTGCAAAGGCAGCAGCCAGGTGTATACATCCCAAGGCTGCGATGCTTTGCTTCGAAGCTGTGGTAGGAGTTGTGCCCCCTGTCTCTTTTGGCAAGTGTAGTGCCCAGAATGTACAAAACTGTCACTTTTTGCACTGTAAAATGTGGTGTTTTGCCATGCAGGAGGCGTGAAGTGTGAACCAGACCTAACCCACAGGGAAATGTGCATGTATTGCAGACATTTAATAGACTATATTAGCAAAAGTATTGGGACACCTGCCTTAACACGCACGTGAGCTTTAATGGCATTCCAGTCTTAGTCCGTAGGGTTCAATACAGAGTCCTGACCTCAACCCGATAGAACACCTTTGGGATGAATTAGAGCGGAGACCGCAAGCCAGGCCTTCTCGTCCACATCAGTGACTAACCTCACAAATGCACTTCTGGAAGAATGGTCAAATATCCACATAGACACACTCCTAAACCTTGTGGACAGCCTTCCCAGGAGAGTTGAAGCTGTTATAGCTGCAAAGGGTGGGCCAACTCAATATTGAACCCTATGGACTAAGACTGGGATGCCATTAAAGTTCATGTGTGTGTAAAGGCAGGCGTCCCAATACTTTTGGTAATATAGTGTATGTTATGGGAATTTTTTTTTTTTTATACTATTTCAATATTTTATTTGGATATACACATTAAAAATAAATGTAAGTATTAATATATTGTCCACTACAAGAATCCTTTCACACGGAGGTGATAAAAACAAGCAGCCAATTCACCTTTTTGCCGCCCCTTGACTGCCCCCTCTACAAGTGGACTAGTTGCCCCTCGGGTGCATACACATTTTACTGCTACAGTGCGACTTTGAGAGGCGGAACCACCTGTCAAACTCTCCCATGCAAGTAAATGGGGCTGCGCTGCAACCACAAGCTGAATACATGGCTCGCAGTTATGCCACGTTCCTGCAGTGCAAAATTTCCACTCGGCAATAAATAAAAGCAAAAAAAAAAAAACAGGCATTGGGAGGCGGTACTGTCACCTTCTGAATGCTTGCAAACCTCATTTCACAGCCCTCTGAAAAGTGATCCAATGCGGGTCACTTTTCAGGGGGTAGTAAACTCTACCACTAGTGTGAATGGAGCCTAAAACCATGTGGATGGAATCTCACCTTTACAACGTCTGAAAAGTGTAATCTGTCATAGATCCCTGGTGAAGGAGGAGGAGGGGAGGGTGGAGCTAGGAATGCAACCTACATAAAATATGAATAAATCTGTTTATTACCACTATTTACACAAAAGAAAAATGAATTTCCAATACGTTCCAACTGACCCTCCCTAACCGGTCTGTCTGGTTTTTATATTTTACGTTTACATTGCAAACACTTGCAGGACTCACCGCCTGATAAGTATAGAGGTCTATAAATCTGAACTCTGAGATAAGTAAATACCATTTAAATACATGTCATGTGTATTCTTCATGAATCTCAGTGTCCTATTGTGTATTTCTTCCATATCTGTGCAGCAATCAAGGTGCACCATGTGCCTTTGCAAACCCAGATATTACCCTGTAAAAGTAGCACTGACGTCATGACGTAACTGTGCTGTACATAGCCTGTGAACAGAGCAGAGCTGTGGGAGGTGTCCAACGGGCCCCACCCACTACAAAAAACTACAGGAGGGGGCGGAGACAAAACCAGTCACCCTGCACAAGGAGAGGGCAGAGCTGTGGGAGGGGCCCATCAGGTCCACCCACTATAGGCTGCCTGCAGAAACTATAGGAGTGGGCGGAGACAAGACCAGTCACCCTGCAGAAAGAGAGAGAGCAGCAGTGAGCGGTCTTTATTACAGGAAGTCTCACACTGGATTACTGCACAGATCTGAAAGAAACACACAAACCTCACTGAGATTGAGGAAGAATACACATGATGGATGATTTAGATGATATTTTATTGATCCTGGAGCTCAGCTTTGAAGTTAAAAAAATGAACAAAACACTTATCTTTCTTTCCTGTTTGCATCAGAAAAAACAGAAGTTCCAGTGTTACCTGTGGGAAGATCGCGACTCCAAAAAAAAAAAATATATATATATATATATATATTTCTATGTTTAGATTTCACAGTGACTTCCGAGAAGTATGCACAGTGTTACTGACAGGGGAATTCATGGTGCGGAGTGGTGACAGTCTGGTTGTTGTGCACAAGAAGGGATTTCTGCCCAGAGGCGGTACACCTTATGTCATCCATAGAAGAAAGGACTTTCTGGAAATAAAAGAGCAAAAGACATAATAATGAGAATTGTACAGAGGAATGTGGTGTCATATTCCCTATAACACACAGGGAAAATCCACCCAACACTGAAAACTATCTACAGTATCTCACAAAAATGAGTACACCCCTCACATTTTTCGTAAATATTTTATTCTATCTTTTTATGTGACAACACTGAAGAAATGACGCTTTGCTACAATGTAAAGTAATGAGTGTACAGCTTGTATAACAGTGTAAATTTGCTGTCCCCTCAAAATAACTCTACACACAGCCATTAATGTCTAAACCGCTGGCAACAAAAGTGAGTACACCCCTAAGTGAAAATGTCCAAATTGGCCCCAAAGTGTCAATATTTTGTGTGGCCACCATTATTTTCCAGCACTGCCTTAACCCTCTTGGGCATGGAGTTCACCAGAGCTTCACAGGTTGCCACTGGAGTCCTCTTCCACTCCTCCATGACGACATCACGGAGCTGGTGGATATTAGAGACCTTCCACCTTCTGTTTGAGGATGCCCCACAGATGCTCAATATGGTTTAGGTCTGGAGACATGTTTGGGCAGTCCATCACCTTTACCCTCAGCTTCTTTAGCAAGGCAGTGGTCATCTTGGAGGTGTGTTTGGGGTCGTTATCATGTTGGAATACTGCCCTGCGGTCCAGGGAGGGGATCATGCTCTGCTTCAGTATGTCACAGTACATGTTGGGGTTCATGGTTCCCTCAATGAACTGTAGCTCCCCAGTGCCGGCAGTACTCATGCAGCCCCAGACCATGCTTGACTGTAGGCAAGACACACTTGTCTTTGTACTCCTCACCTGGTTGCCGCCACACACGCTTGACACCATCTGAACCAAATAAGATTATCTTGGTCTCATCAGACCACAAGACATGGTTCCAGTAATCCATGCCCTTAGTCTGCTTGTCTTCAGCAAACTGTTTGAGGGCTTTCTTGTACATCATCTTTAGAAGAGGTTTCCTTCTGAGATGACAGCAATGCAGACCAATTTGATGCAGTGTGCGGTGTATGGTCTGAGCACTGACAGGCTGACCCCCCCGCCTCTTCAAAATCTGCAGCAATTTCCCAAAGACAACCTCTGGTTATGACGCTGAGCATGTGCACTCAACTTCTTTGGTTGACCATGGCGAGGCCTGTTCTGAGTGGAACCTGTCCTGTTAAACCACTGTATGGTCTTGGCCACCATGCAGCAGCTCAGTTTCAGGGTCTTGGCAATCTTCTTATAGCCTAGGCCATCTTTAGGTAGAGCAACAATTCTTTTTTTCAGATCCTCAGAGAGTTCTTTGCCATGAGGTGCCATGTTGAGCTTCCAGTGACCAGTATGAGAGAGTGAGAGCGATAACACCATATTTAACATGCCTGCTCCCCATTCACACCTGAGACCTTGTAACACTAACGATTCATATGACACTGGGGAGGGAAAATGGCTAATTGGGCCCAATTTGGACATTTTCACTTAGGGGTGTACTCACTTTTGTTGCCAGTGGTTTAGACATTAATGGCTGTGTGTTGAGTTATTTTGAGAGGACAGCAAATTTACACTGTTATACAAGCTGTACACTCACTACTTTACATTGAGGCAAGGTGTCATTTCTTCATTGTTGTCACATGAAAAGATAGAATAAAATATTTACAAAAATGTGAGGGTGAACTCACTTTTGTGAGATACTGTATACAGTATGTGGTGGATGTGGATTCAGTCTCTTCTATGTCCTGTAGGGATGGGACAAACACCCCCCTGGTTCGGTTCGCACTAGAACTTGTGAACAGGCAAAAATTTTGTGCGAACGCCTTTAAAATCAATGGGACTCAAACATGAAAAATCAAAAGTGCTCATTTTAAAGGCTTATATGCAAGTTATTGCTATAAGGCTGGGTTCACACTATCCGACAAAAAAACAGTCCGACTTTGATCCTACTTTGCTGTGCGATTTGCGGTCCTACATAGGGTCAAAGTCAGACCGTTTGACTGTAAACAAGGATCCGACTTTGATCCCGACAATGCCAGGCACTTTGTGGTCTGGGGATTTTGAAGGGGAACTCCACGCCAAATTAAAAAAAAAAAAAAAAACTGGCATGGGGTCCCCCTCCAGGAGCATACCAGGCCCTTTGGTCTGGTATGGATTTTAAGGGGAACCCCCACGCCAAAAAAACGGCGTGGGGTTCCCCCCCACAATCCATACCAGACCCTTATCCGAGCACGCAGCCCGGGAGGCCAGGAAAGGGGTGGGGACAAGCAAGTGCCCCCCCCCTTCCTGGACCATACCAGGCCGCGTGCCCTCAACATGGGGCGTATGGGTGCTTTGGGGCAGGGGGGGCTCTGCGCCCCCCCATCCCAAAGCACCTTGTCCCCATGTTGATGAGGACAAGGGCCTCTTCCCGACAACCCTGGCCGGTGGTTGTCGGGGTCTGCGGGCGGGGACTTGTAGGAATCTGGAAGCCCCCTTTAACAAGGGGGCCCCCAGATGCCGGCCCCCCACCCTATGTAAATGAGTATGGGGTACATCCGACAAATGATAGATAATAGATAGATAGTCCATTACAAATGACAACCTGTACAACGTGTCTCAGCCTGCCCCCTGGAGGCCATTATACAGACAGCACAGCTTACATAATGCTAAACAGTGTAAGCTGCTATTGCATGATGGAAGTAGAACCTTTCCTTCCATGTTCGGACAATCCCGGTTAAACAATCCCTGTACAGCCACTATTACATTTATTAACATCTAGTTAGTCCAAGGGCTATACATCTGAACAGGCAGGTCCTCCCACTACATAGGAGATTGTACAATAAGATTGTAAAGTGTGTGGCCGGTTTAAGTTGTAGGTTGATCCATCGGATTATAAACTCCTCACTCCTCCGGTCTGCTTGTTCTTCTGGCTGGAGCTCTGCTTGTCACAAGACACGGCTCTGCAGAAAACATTCGGAGGGGCTTGGCGCTGGATCCGGGCGTTGGGCCAGTTCATGGCCGGTCTGGTGGGAATTAGCAGCAAAAAAAAAAAAAAATAATAATAAAGCAAAATAAATTATTAGAAAAGTTGGAACATTTTTCCTGAGCCGCCCCGAAGAGCTCTCAGGGTTTGAATGCATGCCGCTGCCAAACACCACGATGGGGTGTTATATACTCTGCAAATAATCACTTTGTTTCTTTGGAGATATATAGGAAAGAAAGATCTTCTCAGTATAAATCTCATCAATTACTGCAAAACTAGAATTTTGTTGGACAAAGTATACATACTCCGATCAGCCACAATATTATGACCACTGGCAGGTAAAGGGTATAACATTGATTATCTCATGACAATGGCATCTGAAAGTGGATGGCATATATTAGGCAGCAAGTGAACATGTTGTCCCTGCAGTTGATGTGTTGAAATCAGAAAACATATTCATCGCAGTTTGTTGTGTATGGGGTTGCACAGCTGCAGACCGGTCAGGGTGCCCGTGCTGACCCGTGTCCACAGCCCAAAGCTTATACAATGGGCACGTGGTCATCAGAAGTGGACAACGGAGCAATGGAAGAAGGTGGCCTGGTCTGATGAATCACATTTTCTTTTCCATCATGTGGATGGCCGTGTGTGTGTGTGCCTCACTTATCTGGGGAGGAGATGGCACCAGGATGCAGTCTGGGAAGAAGACAAGCCAGCAGTGGCAATGTGAAGCTTTGGGCAATGTCCTGCTGTGAAACCTTGGTACTGCCATTCATGTGGATGTTACTTGACAAGTACCACCTACCTGAACAATGTTGCTGACCAAGTACTACCCCATAATGGAAAAGATATTCCCTGCTGGCAGTGGAATAATGTGCCCTGCCACTAGGGTTGGCATCTGTCTGGGATTCACCTGGACAGTCCGGGTTTTGAATCACGTGTCCATGTTTCAACCCACCTGTAACCTGGACACGTTATTCGGACAGGAATGTGGCTCCGAACAGGGCTTGACAGGAGGGGGTACTATGTGCGCCACACTATTATTCTCTTTGGAGTGCCCAAAGGTGTCCCAGGTCTGTTACAATCCTATAGTGTATACTAAAAAAAAAAAAAAAAAAAACAATTACTGTGTGCCACTAAAGTGTTCGGGTTTGGCTTGAAGGAAAAGTGGCAACCCTACCTACCACGCTGCAAAAATGGTTCAAGAAGGGTTTGAGGAACACAAATACCGGTTTGAGGTGCTGACTTGGCCTCCAAATTCTCCAGATCTCCCTCTAATTGAGCATCTGTGGGATGTGCTGGAAAAAACAAGTCCGATCCATAGAGGCCCCACCTCTTAACTTACAAGACTTAAAGTGGTTGTAAAGGCATTCTATGTCTGAAGGTAAAAAACCTTCTGTGTGCAGCACCCCCACCCAATCCCCTAATACTCACCTGAACCCGATCTTCATCCAGCGATGCATGCGAGAGCCTTGGTTGTACCAGGAATCCATCTCCTCATTGACTGAGACTGTCAATCACAGCCAGTGAGCCAATGAGGAGAGAATGGGGGGTAGGGCTCAGCCATGGCTCTATGTGTCTCATGGACTTATAGAGCGGTGCCCCCATAGCAAGTGGCTTACAACTGGGGGCACTGGTCAAGAGGAGGAGCCAGGAGTGCCAACGGGGGACCTGCGAAAAAGAGGATTGGGACTGCTCTGTGCAAAACCATTACACAGAGCAGGTAAGTACGAGATGTTTCTTATTTATTTATTTTTTTAAAGCCAAACCTTTAATTCCACTTTAACCACTTGCCGCCCGCCCACCATCAAATGACGGAAGAGTGGTGTGGCTCTCGTTCTGGGAGGACATCCTATGAGGGCGCCCCAGAACGGCCGCTCTCATGTGCACCATGTTGCTAGGGAACGGAGCGACCCCGATCTCTGTAAAGAGCCGATGACATGGCTCTTTAATCATGTGATTGGCTGTGTCCAATCACAGCTGGTCACATGTAACTGTGGAAGTGCCATTAATCGGCTCTCCTTGCCTCACACTGACAAAGTGTGCAGCGAGGAGAGCCGGTCAGCAGGATCTCGTCACTGGGGACTCCAGGGCAGGTAATCAGAGCTGTGATCTTCAGTGCCCTGATTACAGTAAAGCCCCAGCAGTGCAACCAATCAGTGCCCATCAGTGTCACCAATCAGTGCCCATCAGTGACACCAATCAGTGTCCATTAGTGATGCCAGTCAGTGATGCCTTTCAGTGCCCATCAGTGCCTGCTCATCAGTGCTGCCCATCAATGCCCTTCAGTGCCACCCATCCGTGCTGCCCATCAGTGCTGCCTATCCGTGCTCTCTATCAGTGCCGCCTATCAGTGCCCACCAGTGCCACCTACCAGTGTCACATATTAGTGCCACCTATCAGTGCCCATTAGTGCGACATATTAGTGCCTTCTCATCAGTGCCCCCTAATCAGTGCCCATAAGTGCCGCCTCATCAGTGGCCATAAGTGCCACCTCATCAGTGCAGCCTATCAATGCCCATCGGTGAAGGAGAAAAATGACTTACTTACAAAATGACCAACCGTTCGGTGTCCGCCACTCCTCTCTGCCAATCCCTCCACTGGCTTCCCATTTTCCAAAGAATCAAATTCAAAACCCTAACCATGGCATACAAAGCCATTTACAATTCTGCCCCAAGCTACATTACCAATCTTCTCTCCAAATATCACCCAAACCATCCTCTTCGCTCCTCCCAAGACCTTCTGCTCTCTATCTCCCTTGTCTCCTCCTCCCATGCTCGTCTCCAGGACTTCTCCAGAGCCGCTCCCATCCTCTGGAACTCTCTACCCCAATCTGTCCGCCTATCCCCTACTATGTCCTCTTTTAGGCAATCCCTGAAACTCTTCAGGGAGGCCTATCCTGCCTCCAGCTAACAACGGAATCTTCTACTCCCTTCATCAGTTCATCCCCCACAGTCCCTACCTTATGTTTCACCAGCCCGCCCCCCCTTCTTAGATTGTAAGCTCACAGGAGCAGGTCCCTCTAACCCTCTTGTTTTAAATGGTACTCTTGCTGTAATGTCTCTGTTTATATTGTAAAGCGCTGCGCAAACTGTTGGCGCCATATAAATCTTGTATAATAATAATAATAATACAAAATTTACTGACAGAAACTAAGATGAATTCTTTTTTTTTTAATTTCTGCTCTTTTTTAACCCAGCAGTGATTAAATACCAACAAAAGAAAGCTCTATTTGTGTGAAGAAAATTATTAAAATTTCATATGGGTACAGCGTTGCATGACCGCGCAATTGTCATTCAAAATGTGACAGCGATGAAAGCTGAAAAAATTAGGTGGTTAAAGGATCTGCTAGTGACAGCTTGGTGCCAGATACCCCAGCATACCTTCAGAGGTCTAGTGGAGTCCATGCCTTGATGGGTCAGGGCTGTTTTGGTGGCAAAAGAGGGACCTACTCAATATCATGCCAAAAACATGCAAACAAAAAAAAAAAAAAAAACACAGAAACACAACGCTCTTGCATTGCTCAGACAAAAGTCAATAGAGTGCAACCAATAATAGAAAACCTCCATAAACAGAGCCATACACTCTCAGCTGACCCAGAGGAAGTCACGGACCTTCTGGAAAGATCATGGGAAAGCGAAGGATCCCGTCTCCCGGGACACTCCGGCGCAGGGGGGTCAGACTAATGAGAGGACATTGCACTTTGATTGCAAAAGTCCATTTTAACACAGCACGCCTTAATGCACAAAATTAATGCAATGTATAGCGTGAATGGGCCCCAGGCCCATATTGGGCAGAGTCCATGAGCACGCCATGTAGTCTGTGTGTGCATTAGATTCTTACACATGGCAAAGAAAGGAGAAACTTTTTTCCAAGTTTCAGGGTTTCCGTTGATCCAACGCTGATCCGAGCCGAGATAATTAGCATGGGAGGAATGAGCAGAGTGAGGGGGATTGGGGACTCAGCGCCAGCCATTGTGCTCAGGATTCCGGAATGCGGAGTGTGGAGGAGTTCTCTGTGACAATGAGCACACAGACCAGATGGAACAAACAAATATTGATACAGTCTGTCACATGCAGAATACAGGGTTACTGGGGGTGGAACGCGTAGAGGAGATCATTGTATGCGAGTCAGATTACGAGGAGCAATTCCTGTACAAAGTGCATGATTTTCTACCAAGGTTTTCAATGTTTGCTAGACAGCATGTGCAATAAAGGTGGAGCATGCGGGACGCAAATATGACATGGCCCTGGCATTGCTGAGCTGCAGCCATATTTATAGAAGAGCATCCAGATACAGAGAACAGGACCTGGCTGCCAAAGGGAAAGTTCAGCAGCTACAGGAAGAGTTCTCTGGGTGTAATCTGTGGGCCCAGGTGTCAGTTTGATGCCAGTTCCCGTTCAGGATTGAGGAGAACAGCTAGGCCCCCGTTTTAAAAACACTGCCTTGTCCAGCTCTGTTTTCCATGCACATCAGGGCTCAGCTGTCATTTTCAAAGCTGTGTCCCTCCATGTATCCTTAGAGCACCAAAGGGTTCAGCTGTCACTCTGACTTCTTGGTCTCTTTCTGTGTCTTTGGAGCACTGTGAGGTTCAGCTATCATTCTGAAATACTATTCCTGCTCTTTGCCTTAGGAGCACTGGGGGGCTTAGCTGTCACTTTGACATCCTGGTCCCTCTCTGCATCTTAGGAGCACTGGGGGGCTCAGCTGTCACTTTGACATCCTGGTCCCTCTCTGCATCGTAGGAGCACTGGGGGGCTCAGCTGTCACTGACATCCTGGTCCCTCTCTGTGTCTTAGGAGCACTGGGGAGCTCAGCTGTCACTTTGACATCCTGGTCCCTCTCTGTGTCTTAGGAGCACTGGGGGCTCAGCTGTCACTTTGACATCCTGGTTCCTCTCTGTGTCTTAGGAGCACTGGGGGCTCAGCTGTCACTGACATCCTGGTCCCTCTCTGTGTCTTAGGAGCACTGGGGGCTCAGCTGTCACTGACATCCTGGTCCCTCTCTGTGTCTTAGGAGCACTGGGGGGCTCAGCTGTCACTTTGACATCCTGGTCCCTCTCTGCATCTTAGGAGC
>BLSH010481570.1:154962-166592 GCA_018402905.1 Glandirana rugosa
TTTTGACCCTGTTTTTTAAATGTTGAAGTTTTTTGAGTGTTACGGAGAATGATTTATGGAAAACGACAGATGAAAGGTATTTCCCCAGTAATCCCCCGATAAACATGACGGATCCCAACAGGGCTATGATCATAGCCATAGTCACGGCTATGGCTCGTAAACGGGTTCATGAACATGCCGCGACCCCCCCCCCAATGTTAGTGACTAGGGAGACATATGTAAAGTAAATTCGTCGACTGTCGGCGAAGAGGAGGACGCCGAAGTCGACGAAATTGGTGAAGTCGGGGCCTTCCTAAAGGTCGAAATCCTGCAACGTCGCACGACCGCGCAATTGTCAGTTAAAGCGACGCAGCGCCGAATCGCAAAAAGTGCTCCGGTCCTAAAGCTGGAAATCCTTCCGGGGCTGAAGTGGTTAAAGCAGCTGAAGCCGCAGGAGGAGAAGCGGCTGTCAGCTGCTTAAATGAAATGTATACAGAGGGATCAGTGATTGTAACCCCCCCCCCAGCGCCGTACAAGTACTTGGGCAAATGCTCGGTATCGGCACTGATACCGATACTAGTATCGGGACAACCCTAGGCAGTACAAATAGCCCCCTAATGACCCCTTTATGGAAAGTAGACAGCAAAAGGTATTTAGTAAGAGGCATTGTGAGTTTTTTGAAGTTGTAAATTTTTTGTCCCAGTTTTTTGTAAAATGTAGAAATTAAATAAAAATGTGTTTTTTAATCACAATTTTTTTTACATACTGTCACCAGTGCAGTACAGCATCATCATACAACTGGTGTGACGGTGATAAGGAATACTGACTGGTGACAGTATGTAAAAAAAATATATATATATATTTTATTCAATTTGTACTACTCTGGGTGGGGGGAAGTGATCAGGGATTTCTTTTTTTTTTTTTGGTACACTGTTATTGCTTATAACAGTGACAATCACTGTTACATGCAGAAGTTTTAACTGTCATGAAAGGCTTTCATTCATGAACAGCTTGCTTACTGTTGTGATTGACAGCTAATGGTACAGGGTGCCAGATACCATGTGATAGCTGTGAGCCAATCACAGCATGACAACAGTAAGCAAGCTGTTCATGAATGAAAGCCTTTCATGACAGTTTTCTTACATAATATTGGTCATAGCGATTACATGATACCCCAGCTATTCACAGTGGTTGGGTACTGAGCACCATCAACCACTGTGTCTAGTCACAGGATCACGCTGCTGCGTTCCCAATGAAGTGCGCTAGTGTGCATGGGCAATGTACCAATACGTTGCTAAGCCTGGCTGTGCCCCCCCAGCAGTTAATGTACTGTTGCCAGCAGGGCCGGTGCAAGGATTTTTGTCTAGCCAGACGAAGGGGCATTTTGTCGCCAAACCCCCCCCCCCGAGGTTATGCATTCCCTGCTGCCCCTGGTCAGTGGAGTGATCCCCTGCTGGGCAAAACGGAGTCCGCCGGGCTGAAAGCCCGTGTGAAAGGACCCTAACTTAAAACTTTTTTTTTTACATGACTTTATTGCTATTACATAGGGAACCAGTAGCCCATGTGATAGCACTTTGGTGACAGGTACTCTTGATGAGACATCTGGGGTCTATCCTTTTTGGTGCCCTAAGGTGGCTGCCAATACCCATTCTGCTGTACCACAGTCAGGCTAAGTTCAGCTATCCAATAATCAAGCTGTGCTCTGGAACTGCACATGTGCAGAAAAGAGCCCGGGAAAAGCTACAAAATTTGCAGGTGCTCTACCCTTGTCTACAGATATTTAGCCCTGGTTCACACTGCAGCGATGGGCTAACCCTGCAAATCCACTGTGGCTTCCCACATTGCTTGTCTCCCGGCGGCAGTTTACACTGCCATGATATGCGAACTGCTGAGAGTGTCAGTATAAAGCTAATGACACCCCCAAATCAGTTTGCATCACAGGGTAAACTGCAAACTTGCACAGGAATCGGTTTGCATGGTGTAAACAGCCCTGCGATCCGATTCTGACCCTGCAAAAAAAAAAAAAAAAAAAGGGTCCTGTGCAAGTTTGCTCCGATTGCAATGCAAATTCAGCCATACAATCTCTATAGCTAAATTTGCATTGCACAGAGATCGCATGCGACTGACGCTGTGCGGTGTAAAACACATTCCATCTCTGAGATCGGAGCGGTGAGAACCGGCCCTGATGCTACTTTGAAATCGTGCTGCTTCACTTGAAGTAATACAATCTCAAAGTGGTAGGTCAGTGCGATTTCAGGTGCTACTTGGCTGACATCTGTGACACTTCATGCACCGATGTCTATTGCACTTGAAATCGCAAAAAATAGTGCAGGAAACTTTTTTTCAAATTGGTGCAGCACCACAAAGTTGGAGTCGCACTGATTTGAATGGTTCCATTGCCAACAATAGGGTGCGACTTGTCATGCGATTTGGAACTGTCAAATGGCATGACAAATCACACCGGTGTGAACGGGGGGCTTAAGGACAGGAGAAAAGTGCCCTTTTTTTTTTACAAACTATCCAAACTGTAACTATCCATGTGGGTTTTAGCAACCCAGACTGTGACTGCCCCCATGTTTCCTCCGCTAACTGTCCCATCCCCCCCATGTCCCCTGCTCTGTTCCCATCTTCATTGCTCTGTTCACCTCTCACTAAGCACTCTGTTTTGCTGCCATCCCCTTGTTCTCTCCCTGTGTGCTCTTCTCTGACTGCCCCCATCTATGTACCCTGCTCTGTCCCCTGACATGATGTACAGCACCAAGGGCTGCATAATTACAGTCACACAGGAGGTGGAAGCACTTTGCCTTACCTCTCAGCTCCATTCCTGACCACAACATGTGCCTGCTGGCCCCTCCCCCTGATCTCACTCAGCTCTTCCTCCTCCAGAACAGCAGTGATTGTCCCCCTGCTGGACTGGAGGTGTTACTACAACAACAGTGACACAAAGTTCTTCTTCACAGCGGGGGGGCGGGGACTGCAGGGAGAGAAGCCGACGCTGGAGAGGACAGCTCTGCTCTTCACCTGAGGGGGAGCAGTGTTGCCAACCTACCAGATTGAAATTTACTGACACGACACCCAAAATTTACTGGCACAGCCACGTTTTTACTGACATTTTACAAAAGTTACAAAATTACAGTTTTCAGTGCAAATTTCAGTATTTAGGCTACAAGCAAGTACACTGTGCAAATAGCAGTGTGATTTAAGGTAGATAGCAAGGTAAAAAAAAACATATTTCTGTTATTTTCAATATAATAAGGGCAGATTATTTAGTCCATCAGTTTTGTCACCCATGTCAAATTGTAGAGATTTCCCCTTAATTTCTGTTCCATACCCACCACAGAAGGTGAGGTGAAATCCCTGGTAGCCACTAGGATCACCAGAATTTATGTCCCCACTTCTAAAGACTTCCTGTCTCCATCACCTCCTGTTTTATCCCTCCAGTCTCCATCCCTCCATCACCCCTCATCTCCATCACCCATCATCTCCATCACACGATTCCCCCCCTCCCCATCACTTCCTGTCACCATCCCTCCATCTCCATCACTTCCTGTTTCCATTACACCATCCTTCCATTACCTCCTGCCACTTATCCAGTGCACACTGCACTCATACAGCGCACACTGCACTCATACAGCGCACACACTAAGAGAAAGAGACTCCTGCAGCCTGGCTTGCGGCTGTCTGTCAGAGTGAGCAGAGACAGTGTGGGTGTCAAACAGTCACACACTCACTGACTCTTTTTGGATGGCTTTAAGAGGAAGTGTACTACTGTCACCAGGAGGTGACTCAGGAATTTCCGTAATTGCACATGCACAGCTCTGACCGGAGCCGATGGCCACCATTTTTACTGGCACTTTTCGGCTGCTACGGACTTTTACGGACACCCAAAAAAAACTGCACTGTTTTTACTGGCTGTCCGTAAATTTACGGACGGTTGGCAACACTGGGGGGAGGTGCAGGAAGAGCAGCGGCCGAACTCACTGCATTCACAGCTCGGGGCTGTGCTGTGTGAAATGCCTGAGCGGCGCTCAGCTGGGTGGAAGTCCTGTGAGCAAGTCTGGCACCATTAGAATATCTTGAAGGCTTGGTTTTAGCGCCCCCGACAGTCTGGCGGCCGCTTGACCGGCCTTATGCTTGCACCGGCCCTGGTTGCCAGGCGGCTAGTGGTTAAATCTTTATTAAAAGAGCTGCTCCCCATCAAATTATGTTTTAAAACATTTTTTTACTGGTACATTTCCCCCCCCCCCTGGCAGTGCCCAGCTCCTCGTGCCCTCTGTTTGAAAATCTCTTGCCTTTTAGCCTTGTAAATGTAAATAAATGAACTTCAAGTACTCCTAGGAGTATCTCCTATTGGCATCAATAGGGTTTGCATTAACGTTTGCAATTCCCAAACTTTTTGATCAGTTTGGCGAATGTCCATCCCACAAATTTGGGACAGTACTCCAGCCTAAAATAACAACCACAAAATAACAAATCCCGCTTTTTCTGCCATATTCACCTTCAATCCAGAGATACCCTTTCCCTAACTCTTCTTCTTTTCTACCACATAATGTCCTGATCTTATGGCCAGCATCATTCAACACACTTCCTTGGACCCTAGGTCATCCTAGTCCTGCTCCCACCCTGAGGCTAGACAGTGAGAAGAGAAGCAGCACAGTGATGAGTTCATCTCTCTGTCACTTTGCTCTCTTGCTACCAGCATGTGAAACGATTGGCTCCTTGTGCTGCTTCTTCCTCTCACACTTCAGCCCTGCTGTACAGAGACTGTAAAAGGCTAATAGCAGATCACATTCAGGTACTTACACTGCTTGTATTTATAAAACACATGTAATAATGTATAATTAATATAGACCCGCATAAATGTGTGTATTTTACGTATATCTGCCTAGAATTCATCTTTAACACACACTGATAGCATTATTTCACAATGATCTCTTTTATTCAGTCTGATGCGTTATACTTGTTTACCAAATTAAACCTTATAATGGTCTTGTTTGAGTCACTTACACGTGAAAACAGTTCTAGCTGTTAAGTCAATGAAAAAGTATTCATACCCTTTGAAATTTTCCACATTTTGTCATGTTACAGCCAAAAACGTAAATATATTTTATTGGGATTTTATGTGATAGACCAACACAAAGTGGCACATGATTGTGAAGTGGAAGGAAAATGATAAATGGTTTTCAAAATTTTTTACAAATGAATATCTGAAAAGTGTGGCGTGCATTTGTATTCAGCCCCCTTTACTCCAATACCCCTAACTAAAATCTAGTGGAACCAATTGCCTTCAGAAGTCACCTAATTAGTAAATAGAGTCCACCTGTGTGTAATTTAATCTCAATATAAATACAGCTGTCCTGTGAAGCCCTCAGAGGTTTGTTAGAGAATCTTAGTGAGCAAACAGCATCATGAAGGCCAAGGAATACACCAGACAGGTCTGGGATAAAGTTGTGGAGAAGTGTAAAGCAGGATTAGGTTATAAAAAAATATCCCAAGCTTTGAACATCTCACAGAACACTGTTCAATCCATCATCCGAAAATGGAAAGAATATGGCACAACTGCAAACCTATCAAGAAATGGCCGTCCACCTAAACTGACCGACAAGGAGAGTATTAATCAGAGGAGCAGCCAAGAGGCCCATGGTAACTCTGGAGGAGCTGCAGAGATCCACAACTGAGGTGAGAAGAATCTGTCCACAAGACAACTATTAGTTGTGCTCTCCACAAATCTGACCTTTATGGAGGAGTGGCAAGAAGAAAGCAATTGTTGAAAGAAAACCATAAGAAGTCCCGTTTGCAGTTTGCGAGAAGCCATGTGGGGGACACAGCAAACATGTGGAAGAAGGTGTTTGGGTCAGATGAAACCAAAATTTAACTTTTTGGCCTAAAAACAAAACGCTATGTGTGGCGGAAATCTAACACTGCACATCACCCTGAACACACCATCCCCACCGTGAAACATGGTGGTGGCAGCATCATGTTGTGGGGATGATTTTCTTCAGCAGGGACAGGGAAGCTGGTCAGAGTTGATGGGAAGATGGATGGAGCCAAATACAGGGCAATCTTAGAAGAAAACCTGGTAGAGTCTGCCAAAGACTTGAGACTGGGGCGGAGGTTCACCTTCCAGCGGAACAACGACCCTAAATATACAGCCATAGATACAATGGAATGGCTTGGATCAAAGCATATTCATGTGTTAGAACAGTCCAGTCAAAGTCCAGACGTAAATCCAACTGAAAATCTGTGACTTGAAAATTGCTGTTCACAGACGCTCTCCATCCATTCTGACAAATCTTGAGCTATTTTGCAAAGAAGAATGGGCAAAAATGTCCCTCTCTAAATGTGCAAAGCTGCTAGAGACATCCCCAAAAAGGGGGCTGTAATTGCAGCGAAAGGCGGTTCTACAAAGTATTGACTCAGGGGGGCTGAATACAAATGTACCCCACACTTTTCACATATTTATTTGTAAAAAAAAAAATTGAAACCATTTATCATTTTCCTCCAACTTTACAATGATGTGCCACTTTGTGTTGGTCTATCACATAAAATCCCAATAAAATATATTTACGTTTTTGGCTGTAACATGACAAAATGTGGAAAATTTCAAGGGGTACGAATACTTTTTCAAGGCACTGTATACCCAGTGAAGTGCACAGTCTCAGATGATACACAGAGATGAAACAAATCATTCTACATAAGTTTTACATGCATATCTGCTGTCTTCAGCTTTATTCTTTAGAAAATGCTCATCGTGTTAGAGATGTTCTCTTTCTGTTCAGCACTGGGAGTGTAGTCTTGGCATACGCTGTGTGACAGCCGATTGGAGGAAAGGCACACACCCCACTCCACATAGGCAGAGGAGGGAAGATAATTTCAGAGCTGTACTGTGAGAGGACAATCTCTCTGCTAATCTATACATAGCAACCTCCCGTAACACAAATTTCAAGCTGGTTCGATCTTGGTTGACGAGAACTTCTCAGAAGTCCGATAACAGATTAACGAAACAGCAGAAACACAGGGACTCAGTGCTTTGGAGAGAGATAAGAAAACACTACAGATAGATGTGCTTAGGTCAAATTTCATGAATCAGGTTTACATCCACTTTAAAATATAACTAAAGGCAAAACGTTTTTATTTTGTTTTGTATAGAGTGGAGAGAGATTAGAACACCTGTCTCTTTTTATTGCGGTCTGTGTCTCCATCATAAAGTAAAAGAAAACCCAAATTTAGGGTTGTCCCCAGAAAAGTAATAGAAGGGAAATCTTCCAATTGGAACACTTTTCTGATGAGCTGGGGGTCCCCAAGGAATTCCCTTCATTTGCAGGGATTTCCTCTTAGTTCCTGCTTGGCTGTGGGACAGGACGTGACGGGAAATCTCAGCAATTGGAGACAGATGCCAAGAAAAAAATTGACAAGGATTATAACCCTCCCTTACTCTATCCAAAATTAAAAAAAAATGCCTATAGTTCTAACCAATTAACCAATTCAGCCCCGGAAGGATTTCCCCCTTTAGGACCAGAGCCCTTTTTGCGATTCGGCACTGCGTCTCTTTAACTGAAAATTGCGCGGACGTGCGACGTTGTACCCAAACGAAATTTGCGTAGTATTTCATCACCGCTGCGTCATTTCTGATCACCGCTATAAACAAAAGAAGAGCAACAATTTTGCAAAAAAACCCAAATTTCTTACTTTTTGCTAAAATACAAATCCAAAAAAAAAATATAAAAAAACATTTTTTTCATCGGTTTTGGCCAATTTAGATTCTTCCTCATATTTGTGATAAAAAAAATCGCGATCGGCGTTTATTGATTGGTTTGCGCAAAAGTGGTAGCGTTTACGGACGATGAGAATTAATTTCTGGGGTTTTTATTTATTTATTTTTTTTTACTAGTAATGGCGGCGATCTGGGATTTTTAGCGGTACTGCGATATTGGGGCGGACATGTCGGAACATTTTGACACTTTTTGGGGACCATTGGCATTTATACAGCGATCAGTGCTATAGCTGGGGAAGGGAAGTGATCACAGCCTCCATGTAGAGGAAGGCAGTGATCACAGCCCTTCCGCCCTCACAGAATGGAGGTCCGTGTTTACTTACACGGACCTCTGTTCTTTCACTCCGGGGGGGGCATTGCGGGTAGCCGGCGGAGATCGAGTCTGCCGCACCCGCTCCCTGGCCCTCCCCGAACACAGTGAGCGCGCGCTCACTGGGCTCAATCTCGCAGCCGCCGTCATATGACGCCGATTTGCACAATAGAGCCACCTTGTCGCCGTCAATTGCCGACCAGCGGTCGCAAGCGGTTAATAAGAATACTACAATGTTCAGCAATGGAAGTTGTTTAATATCAAATACAGGTTAAGGAGGAACTTCACCCTCCTTTCTGCTCTGGCTTAGACTATTTAAGGGCTCTTCCCTCACCTTCTGAGCACACCTCCCCAGGGATTGGTTGAAGTCCCATAAATATTCAAACTGCAGCCTCTGCCCTTTGGTGGGTCACTTGTCACCTGGTACTACAATACTGCTTAAGACAGTGCTTGCTCCACATAAGGGGATGTGCCATTGAAACAAAAATAGTGGTCATGTTACTCATTTTGTGATGGTGGGTGATGAGAATAATAAATGGCCTATGTGGGTTTTTCTCAACTGTTACCTTTGTGAGAACCAGCTCCAACCAGTAGAACATTTAGGACACAGGCACTGGCCAGATTGTCCTTCTTAGGGCTTCCTCACACATACGTTATTCAAAGAAAGTTCAGTTCTGGCACAGGAAAGGTTATCCTTGCTGGGTTTTCAGTTAAACCTGTTCTTTCTGATCTGGGAATCTATGGCTAATTTAGCTTAAGGCTCAATAATCACCAAAGACTAGAGCCAGGCTAGACATCTGACGGCCACTTCTGGAAAGTTAGAGGTCCAGTTGATAACAGATTAGAATCTACTAGGGACTAAAACGCAGAGTAAATAGGCAACTCTGAGTTCCAGTGCCTCACTGCAGTTCCTGCCAGTGAGTAGCAGCATTCCAGACTGGTTGGAGGATCTCCCTATCATCAGATCTCTGACGCAAAGACGCACACTGCATTGTGATCATCTGCAACTGGACTTTACTGCAACATTCATCTGAAGATATCTCTGCAACAATATACTGTATACCCAGGTACATGGGCACATTTCCACCAGGACTCCTATTGGGTCCCTTGCTGAGAACACCTGTTTGTACATTGAATGTATGTGCTATTATTAATCTCTTCTTATGTAAAGGTTGTATTATTTATATACTGGTGTGTATCTATGTGCTTATAGTTCATGTTATATGCTGGTTGCAGTAGTTCTTTTGCTCCCAATTACTTTGATTGGATTTCTGGTTAATTTCCCAGGAAGGGAATCCCCACTTTCCACAAAACAGAGGCCCTGTCCTGGGTGGAGGCACTGCCAACTTTATTATACAGGTTTAGCGCAATATCCTGTTTAGGGAGAGCTAATTCTCATACCCCCCAAAAGAAGGCTACACTCTACCTCTGCAGAACTGCCCACCAATTGGCATTTTACCTCGGGACCTGGTACAGCCCCGTCATTCTTTGTTCAGAGTATGTAATGTGGAAGAATTGAACTCCTGTAACCAGTGTCGGCTGGTGCTAAACCCCCCAGGTCCGCACTCACCCCTTCACAGCATGGTCCCTCTGCGGCTTCCTCAGCTTCTCCTCCAGACCAACCCGATCTGCCTCCTGTACTGGTTGGCCGGGAGGAGAAGCTGGAAAACAATAGTGAATATTGATTCACTATTGTCACAAGTGGATTGATAGGTTCTGTGCCCCAAACCCAACCTTTTTCAAGCTAAATTAGAGCCTCGGGCTTTAATCACGTGGCTTGAAAAAAAAAAAAAGAACTCATACAAACATATGAGTCCGGTTCTCTGCATGCATCCCCATATGCAGACTAGGGGGCAGCGCCCCTGCGTCCCTAATGGACAGGCCAAACCTAAAAGAAAACCTTGCCTGTGCATCTTAAAGGAATAACCATTGGGTGACTGGAATATTTCGGCTAGGTGGTGCTTGTTATTCAGACATACATTATACTGATAAAGAACTGTAATGAGATGATAATGATGCAGAAAAATGTATTTATTTGCAGATATTTTATGCAGAACTTTACATGTTGTATATTCACATCAGTCCCTGCCCTCAAAGAGCTTACAATCTAAGATCCCTATCTGACTAATTTAGACAGTAGACAATTAACTTTCCAGCATGTCTATGCAGTGTGGGAGGAAACCAGAGGAACCCACACAGGTATAGGGACATGCAAACTCCATGCAGGTAGTGTCCTGGCTGAGATTCTAACCGAGGACCCAAGGTGGAAGTGCTACATGACAATGCACATACCCAAGGTTACATGTATGGGCAGACTTATCTTGCTTCTGATCTGTGAGATAGGATACAGCTGTTTCCACCATCACATATCTTAAGACATCATTTTTCATGACAAACTGGTCAAGACATTCAGCATTTTCATGGACCACGTCATTAATGAAGGCACGGGGATCTTCTTTCAACTGTGTCCACTCATCAGGGGATAGGTCCTTAGAAAGCTCAGGTTCAAGCTTGGCCAGAATATTGCCCACAGATCTTTTCAAATCTTCCATATTGGCCTCTACAGATGCACAGATAAAACAACATTAATACCACTTAAATTGCACTTTAACCACTTGCTACCAAGGTCAATTCTGACACTTCACTCCTACATGTAAAAATCATAATTTTTTGCTAAAAAAAATTACTCAGAACCCCCAAACATTATATATGTTTTTAGCAGAGACCCCAGGGAATAAAATGGTGGTCGTTGCAACTTTTTATCTCACACGGTATTTGTGCAGTCATTTTTCAAATGTGTTTTAAAAAAAAAAACAGTTTCCTGCATTAAAAAATAACAAAACAGTAAAGTTGGCCCAATTTTTTGCTAAATGTGAAAGATGATCTTACGCCGAGTAAATAGATACCTAACATGTCACGCTTTGAAATTGCGCCAAACTTCGGTACTTAAAAATCCCCATAGGCACTGGCAGGCATTACTGATGGACACTGATTGGCACCTATAATGGGCACTGATTGACACCTCTAATAGGCACGGATTGGCAACCCCCCCTGTCAGGAGAGCAGCTCTCCTCTTCTCGCGTCTGTCAGTGTGAGTGGAGGAAAAGCAGATAAACGGCTCTTCCTGTGTACACTGTGATCAGCCGTGATTGGACACAGATGATCATGTGGTAAAGAGCCTACGCCAGAGGCTCTTTATATAGATCAGAGATGCAGTGGGGTTGATTTACTAAAGGCAAAAAGACTGTGCACTTTGCAAAGTGCAGTTGCCCTCTAAAAGAGCAGTTGCTCCATAGCTTAGTAAATGTGCAAAAACTCTGCTGATTTCCATCATCCAATCATGTGGAAGCAAAAATGCGTTTTTTTTTTCATTTTCCTTGCACATGATTGGGTATTCTTTGCAAGTGAAGCCTCATTTACTAAGCTTTGGAGCAACTGCACTTTGCAAAGTGCACAGTCTTTTTCCCTTTAGTAAATCAACCCCAGTGTGTCAGAGTGACACACCACATCAACGGTCCACGCACTGCGTGCCCCTGAGGGCGCGCGATCGCGGCTTATCCTGTGCGC
>BLSH010481570.1:182111-195247 GCA_018402905.1 Glandirana rugosa
TTAATTTATTTTCCCTATCCCCATTTATTTGTAGGGCACTTGCCCTAGTTTGAAGATGATTTTAGAACAGTTATATGGCTTCTACCGTTAATTAATACTTTTCAGACACAGTTTGAAGATGAACCACATTCATCTCCATTTTTGCATTTTTTATGTTTTTATTTTTTTAAAAATATTTAAAGTTATTTCCCTGTCCCCATTTTTTTGTAGGGCGCTTGCCCTACCCTTACCCCCATTTTACTTCCTTTTGCAGCCCTCTGGGGCTTTCCAGGACTTTCCTACAGCCATTTTTGTGCCTAAAAGTTCGGGTCCCCATTGATTTCAATGGGGTTCGTTGTCCGTGCGATCGTTCGGGTTCCGTCCGGACCCGGACCCGGACTTTGTCCCGAAGTTCGGACGGACCAGCAGAACCCGAACTTCCAGGTGTTCGCTCAACTCTATGTAGCACCCTTCTAGGTAATTGCTAAACAGATAGATAGATTTAGTGTTAGCTCACTGTATTTGGTGGAGCTGTGTTTGATAGGTACATTTAGTAAATTTAGGTACAGGAGGAAGATTAGGCATATTCAATCTAGGTGAGATTGGCATCTCATATGTATTTATATTCATTGAAAGGATAATTCTGCGTTGTACAACGACCCTCCCCCTTTATGGTATGTCTTTTTTACAATTGATTTTGCATTGGTACATGTTACCTCATTTTGTATAAATGTATGACACACAGAAAAAATATACAGAGTATTATAAGATATGCTGATTACTACTAGGGATGGGCCCGATGTTCGACTTGAACATTGGGCGTTCGCTGAATACCGAACATTATGGGGCGTTCGCAACAAAATAGAGCGCCGATGAACGCCCCATAATGCACTGCGAGATCGCAGTGCATTGATGTCTTATGATTGGCCAAAGCATGCACCTGACCTGCATGCTTTGGCCAATCACAGCGCGCCTTGCTGCAAGAGCCATAATTGGCCAAAGGCAGGGTGCCTTTGGCCAATCATGGCTCAGGGGTCTAAGTCCACGCCCCACACTATATAAGGCTGCTAAAGAGATTAGGCAGTTTAGTTAGTGGATAGAGCATGTAGTCAGTGTAGTATATATACAGAGTGCAGGCAGTGTAGTATATATATTACAGTGTAGTAAATATTACAGTGCAGGCAGAGTAGAATGTATATACAGTCAGTGCAGGCAGTATATTAATATATATATATATATATACAGCTATATATATATATATATATATATATATATATATATATATACATATATATAAATATAAATATAAATACACACACACTGCATTCAATGTAGACTATATATACAGTGCATGCCAGGTTGCATGCTCGGATAAGCATCTTGCACAGATTTTAAGGGGAACTCCACAACAATTTTTTTTTTTAAATTGGCATGGATTCCCCCCAAAATCCATACCAGGCCCTTCAGGTCTGGTATGGATTTTAAGGGGAACCCCGTGCCAAAATAAAAAAAAATGGTGTGGGGGTCCCCCTCAAAATCCATACCAGACCCTTATCCGAGTATGCAACCTGGCAGGTCAGGATATGGGGGGACGAGAGAGCGCCCCCCCCCTCCTGAACCAGACCAGGCCACATGCCCTCAACATGGGGAGGGTGGTTTGGGCCCCCCCAAAACACCTTGTTCCCGCCTCTTCCCAACAACCCCGGCCGGTGGTTCTAGGGTTTGTGGGCAGGGGGCTTATTGGAATCTGGAAGCCTCCTTTAACAAGGGGGCCCAAATATCCCGCCCCCCCATGCGAATGGGTATCGGGTACATTGTACCCCTACCCATTCATCAAAAAAGTGTCAAAAAATAAAAACCACAGGAGACAGTTTGGGACAAGTCCTTTATTAAAAAGAATCCATGTCAATCATGGCGTCCAACGACCCGAAAAATCCAAAAACAAAAAGACATCCGACTCTTTCAGAGGCGACTCACCGAATGGGCTGTCTTTGCTGTGACAGTTTATTTATAGGCAAGGGCGGGGCCACCCGGTGACATAACTCGAGTGACCCTGCCCCTTCTGACATAATGTGACATCAGAGGGGCGGGGTCACCAGCTTACATCACTGGGTGGCCCCACCCTTGCCTATAAACTGTTGTTTTTTTTTTTTAATAAAGTGTCCCAAACTGTCTCCTGTGGTTTTTATTTTTTTGTAAATGGGTAGGGGTACCCGATCCCCATTCACATGGGGGGGGGGCGTCGGGATCTTTAACGAGGGGGCTTCCAGATTCCGAGCTCCCCACCTGCAGACCCTGACAACCACAGTCCATGATTGTCAGCAAGAGGCTCTTGCCCCCATCAACATGGGGACAAGGTGCTTTGGGGTGGGGGGCACATAGCCCCCCCTGCCCCAAAGCACCCACCCCCCCTGTTGAGGGCATGTAGCCTGGTATAGTTCAGGAGGGGGGCGCTCGCTCATCTCCCCCTATCCTGCCCGGCCAGGTTGCATGCTCGGATAAGGGTCTGGTATTGATTTTGGGGGGGGGACCCCACACAATTTTTTCAGTGATTTTTTATCTATATTGCCGGGAGTTGGCAATACATTATAGCAGCGATCAAGTTTAAATTACTTTTTTCCTGTAGAAATGTCATTTTACGGTGGCACTGTTCTAAAGTTTACACAGATGTGCCACTGTACAGGCAGACTAAAGGGACTCCCCAGGCACGATGTTTATAGGAATATTTCATGTTTATTGTTTCACTTTAAGCATTATTAAAATCACTGCTCCTGAAAAAAAAAAAAGGATAGTTTAAACATTTGTTTTGCATTGATATATGTCCCCTAGGGCAGTACCCAGGTCCCCATACACTTTTTATGGCAATAACTTGCATATAAGCCTTTAAAATTAGCACTTTTGATTTTTCATGTTCGTGTCTTATTGATTTTAATTGGGTTTGCATGTTCGCACAGATTTTTTGCCTGTTCACAAGTTCTGGTGCGGACCAAACCGGGGGGTGTCCGGCCCATCCCTAATTACTACATAGAGAAAGTGATGAGATCTTCACATTACCTCTAGAATGCCTGGTGTTAGATACTGTCCGCTGTGACTCTTCAACCTCTGATATAGAAATATCTAAAGACAGAATAGACGATTAATCATCTCACATTCTCTACTGTCATTAATATACCCAAATATACTATACATACAGTAGTTACAGTGGGTCAAAAAAGTATTTAGTCAGCCACCAATTGTGCAAGTTCTCCCACTTAAAAAGTTGAGAGAGGCCTGTAAATTCCATCATAGGGACACTTCAACAATGAGAGACAGAATGAGAAAAAAAAAATCCAGAAAATCACATTGTCTGATTTTTAAAGAATTTATTTGCAAATTATGGTGGAAAATAAGTATTTGGTCAATAACAAAAGTTAATCTCAATACTTTGTTATATACCCTTTGTTTGCAATGACAGAGGTCAAATGTTTTCTGTAAGTCTCCACAAGGTTTTTACACACTGTTGCTGGTAGTTTGGCCCATTCCTCCATACAGATCTCCTCTAGAGCAGTGATGTTTTGGGGCTGTCGCTGGGTAACATGGATTTTCAGCTCCCTCCAAAGATTTTCTATGGGGTTGAGATCTGGAGACTGGCTAGGCTACTCCAGGACCTTGAAATGCTTCTTAGGAAGTCACTCCTTCGTTGCCCGGGCGGTGTGTTTGGGATCATTGTCATGCTGAAAGACCCAGTCACGTTTCATTTTCAATGCCCTTGCTAATGGAAGGAGGTTTTTACTCAAAATCTCACGATACATGGCCCCATTCATTCTTTCCTTTACACGGATCAGTTGTCCTGGTCCCTTTGCAGAAAAACAGCCCCAAAGCATGATGTTTCCACCCCCATGCTTCACAGTAGGTATGGTGTTCTTTGGATGCAACTCAGCATTCTTTCTCCTCCAAAAACGACAAGTTGAGTTTTTACCAAAAAGTTCTATATTGGTTTCATCTGACCATATGACATTCTCCCAATCCTCTTCTGGATCATCCAAATGCTCTCTAGCAAACTTCAGACGGGCTTAAGCAGGGGGACACGTCTGGCACTGCAGGATTTGAGTCCCTGGCAGCGTAGTGTGTTACTGATGGTAGCCTTTGTTACTTTGGTCTCAGCTCTCTGCAGGTCATTCACTAGGTCCCCCCGTGTAGTTCTGGGATTTTTGCTCACCGTTCTTGTGATCATTTTGACCCCACGGGGTGAGATCTTGCGTGGAGCCCCAGATCGAGGGAGATTATCAGTGGTCTTGTATGTCTTCCATTTTCGAATAATTGCTCCCACAGTTGATTTCTTCACACCAAGCTGCTTACCTGTTGCAGATTCAGTCTTCCCAGCCTGGTGCAGGTCTACAATTTAGTTTCTGGTGTCCTTTGACAGCTCTTTGGTCTTGACCGTAGTGGAGTTTGGAGTCTGACTGAGGTTGTGGACAGGTGTCTTTTATACTGATAACGAGTTCAAACAGGTGCCATTAATACAGGTAATGAGTGGAGGACAGAGGGGCCTCTTAAAGAAGAAGTTAGAAGTCTGTGAGAGCCAGAAATCTTGCTTTTTTGTAGGTGACCAAATACTTATTTTCCACCATAATTTGCAAATAAATTCTTTAAAAATCAGACAATGTGATTTTCTGGATTTTTTTTCTCATTCTGTCTCTCATTGTTGAAGTGCACCTATGATGAAAATTACAGGCCTCTCTCAACTTTTTAAGTGGGAGAACTTGCACAATTGGTGCTGACTAAATACTTTTTTGCCCCACTGTATTAGAACTATAATGTTACTTATGCATTGTCTGTGTGTTTGCCTGTAACCACTTACAGCTCGCCCACAGTAGAGTTACTGGGAGTGGGCAGCAGTTGAAGGCACCACAATGTACTGGTACGCCCCAGTGCACCTGTGCACTGGTGCCTATAATGGCGAAATCCAGCGACCACTGTGCCCAGTAGACCAATCATAGCACTCACATGATTACAATGTAAGCATAAATAAGCATAAAGATGTTTTAAATGACTTTCATCCAGTTTCTAAATTGCTGTATTTGTACATTTCAAAAGCCAGTATAAAGGAATAGAAGTGGTAAAGAAAAGCACTTGTGGGTTAAACTAATTTTTTTGTATAATTCTCCTTTACAGGGGTGTGGCCTATGCCTACATACCAGGGATCGGCAAGGTGTCCATACACGGACACTGGAGTCCGTGAGCAGTCTTTGCAGGGTCCGCGGCCGTCACGGTCAATTTGACATGGCACTGATCCCGGTATTTAACACTGGTGTCTATGGGAGATCTTGGTCAGCTTGACATGGCACTACTCCCGGTTTTTAACATTGGCGTCTATGGGAGAACTTTGTCAGCTTGACATGGCACTGCTCCCAGTTTTTAACATTTAACATTGACGTCTATGATAAATCTTGGTCAGCTTGACATGGCACTGCACCAAACTTGGGGAGCACCGAGAAGGGACCCAGTACTACAAAATAGCCAATTTTGGGGTTAGCCAGCTTGCCTAGGTAATTTACCATGTCGTAGTCCTGGGTGCCCTTAACGTGCTCCCCAAATTTGGTGTCCCTGTCACTTATGGTTCAGGAGCAGTGCCATGTCAATTTGACCAAGATTTCACATAGAATTAGTGTATTTGCATGCATTGGGAAGTGAAAAAAGATATTGCTTCACTTTAAGTACATTTTTGTTTTACATACATGTTCTGGTCTCATTGTGTACTTAAAAGTGGAGTATGCCTGTATATATTATTTGCAGGGGGAAAGCCTAGAGTATAGTGCAGGAAAACCTGGGGAATATACAGGTGAAAATGTAAGATTAAGAAGTAAGAAGGGGGATCTATTCTATGGGGGACCTGCTGCCCTGGCCTGCTTTAAAGTGGGATCTATGGGAACCCTGCTCTAAAGGGGGATCTGTGGGGGACCCTGGCCTGCTCTAAAGGGGATCTATGGGGGACCCTGACCTGCTCTAAAGGGGGATCTATCGGCGACCCTGGCCTGCTCTAAAGGGGGATCTATAGGGGACCTTGGCCTGCTCTAAAGTGGGATCTATGGGGACCCTGTTTTAAAGGGGGATCTATGGGGACCCTGCTCTAAAGGGGGATCTATGGGGGACCCTGACCTGCTATAAAGGAGAATCCAGTGGGGACCTTGCTCTAAAGGGGTATCTATGGGGACCCTGGTCTGCTCTAAAGGGGGTCATGTTGGCCAAATTTATATATTCTTTGCAGGGAGAGCCTGGGAGTACCTGGTGGTGCAAGAAAACCTGGTAGCATGGGGAATATAGGTAAAAAGGTAAGACTAAAGGGGGATCTATGAGGACCCTGGCCTGCTCTAAAGGGGGCCTATGGAAACCCTGCTAGTAGACAGTGTTTTTTGATTCCACAGCCTTGGTCCATGCCTATCCCTGCTACATACTTTTGATAATAGGTGTCCCTATCTGAAAAAGTTGGAAGGTATACTTTTTTTTTTTAACATACTGTCACAAGTCCATATATCTGATCACTGCCACACCAGTCATATTATGACACTGTACTGCACTGGTGACAGTATGTTAAAAAAAAAAATTGTTTAATTTGGTTTCATTTTCAAAAAAATTGTGACAATAAGTTACAACTTCAAAAAAAAAAATAAAAATAAAAACTCTCATGTCTCTTACTAAATACCTCAGACAGCCTACTTTCCAAAAAAGGGTAATTTGGGAGGTATTTGTAGTGTCCTGGCATTTTCGGACCTCAAGATAGATATATATATATATATATATATATACATACATACATACCACACACATATATACATACATACATACCACACACACACACACACACACACACACACACACACACACACCATAGTTTGTAGACTCTAGAAGACCCCTTTCACACTGAGGCACTGCAAAAACTGCCGCTAAAACGCTGGTTGTTTTTACGGCGCTTTAGCGGCGTTTTAGCTGCGCTTTTAAGGTGCTTTTTTAAGGTCACGTGACAATGTGACCTTAATTAACACTAAAAAAGAGCCATTTTGTAGCACTTTTGAAGTGCTTTTAAGGCACTTTGGAGGCAATGCCCATCTTTTTAAAGTGCTCCAAATATGCCCCAAATATGCTGCTTGCGGGACTTTTTTCACCTCCCCGCAAGCGCACCGCCCCAGTATGAAAGCACACATTGAAATGAATGGGAGGCAGTTTTCAGGCACTATTTTAAGCACAAAAGTGCCTGAAAACCACCTCAGTGTGAAAGGGGTCTAACTGTCACACAGACTAAATAATACACACAGATTTGGGTTATTTTCACCAAAGAAATGTAGCAGAATGCATTTAAAATTTATGAAGAAAGATTTGCAAAGTTTTAGAACTTTTATTTATATAGCAAAAAATAATTTGTGTGAAAAAAAAAAATTATATAAATTTCATTTGGGTACAGTGTTGCATCACCATGACATTTCCAGTTAAAGTAGTGCAATGCTGAATATCAAAAAAATGCCCCGGCCATGAAAGAGTTTCATGAACAAAACATTGAACTGTTAGCTATGTAGTAGCAACTGAAACCTAGGATATTCCAGGGTATCAATACATATAACATCATCTGAAGAGAGGTACGATTGGCTATTTTTGATTTATGGATTGACAATTTTGCATAGTAGATTTTAATTGTGAGAATTGTATGATCGCTGTGGATAAGTAAATGTCTATGCAAGTCTTGACTAATGCACAACATATGTTGACCTCACTAATCAGAAGGCGCAAGGACATGATGCCTAAAGCATCGCCTCCAGCGTGGAGAACCAGAATGTCAGGGGTCCTGCTTAAATGGGCAAATCGATGCACCTCCGGGGCCACCCTACTTCATAACAGCCCAGGAACACCTGTCCACCTAACACTGGCCCAGACCTAGGAATGTCCAACTGTTGCCCATTAGGCCCATTGTCTGCCCGCTTAGCCCCCAATAAACAAATGAATGACCCAGGATCCAAACAAGGCAAACAGCAACATCTGAAAGAAAAATACAGCAAAGGATGCATAGAAACCACAGGCATATAAAGCATCAGAGACAATACACAAACAGACGACTACCACCAAGCAGAATGGGCATGCGACTGCTAAACCAAATGAGGCCGGACAGAAATTTTAAAAGCCTATCCGACTCCCACCTGCCAATGTGTGCCAAAACAGAAGTGTCCAAACCCCACCTGGCTGCCTCAATGGCCGCCCTGATGTGGAAGGAGTGAGAAGAATAACTTCCCGAATCAATACCTGCGGCCACCAAACAGGGACTGAAAACAGACACAAATTGAAAGGTGGACAAAGCCGACCTATCACAATGAATGAGAACAAAATTGGAGACAATGGAAGACAAATTGGAGAGCCATGCACCTGGTGAAGCCACAAACATGCTCCTTTTTCTGCCTGATCCCCCTTAGAGAGGCGGATAAACAAAACAATGGAACAGCCATCACAGCAAACGTATCCAACCAGCAAAAACCTTTGAGATGCTCTAGATAAGCTAACCAGCTCGCCAATTCTGAGAACCCCATAACAGGTCAAGGCAAACGCCACCCGAACAGGAGCACTTCATAGCCTGAAGAGCAAACAGCATTTACCTGAAGGAACAAAGTCTGCAGAATGTCAAATGTGATTGGACGGTGCCCATCTGACATCCAGGAAACCTTCTGATATCCTTTCAAAGCCTGTTTCACCAAAAAATCCTTAGCGAAATCCTGAATGCCCCACAACATAAACAAAAAGCCAGCCCACCCAACTTACGGTAGATAGCCAAAACCGGCATGCCCCCAACAAAATTCGAGCAAATGAAATATAGCAAAAAGTTCCAAACCTCCGTACTAACCATATCGGTGCCGACCCCATTTAGAAGCTCTCACCAATCCTGCCAGACCTTGGAGTCTGCAGACCATGTAGACCAGTGGTTCTCCACTCCGGTCCCCGGGACCCACTAACAGGCCAGGTTTGCAGGATAACTGAAATACATCACAGGTGATATCATTTGCTGCTCAGTGATTGCAGAATTCTAGTCCGCATCTCCCCAAGGTAATACTTAAAATCTGGCCTGTTAGTGGGTCCTGAGGACCGGAGTTGAGAACCACTGATGTAGACCCACTCAAGGAGTTGAAAATTAATCCCGAGGCAATTCCAGCGCAATCTGCCCCAGCCGTAGTGGACAGGGCTCCACTCTTGGTGCTAACTCTAGGAACCTGTCCAACAGAAAGCGAGACAAAGCGGAAGCCAATGTATTCCTTACCCCCAGACGATGCACAGCATACAAAATACATTCAGTTGTAGACAACACAAAAAATATGGTGTAACGTTCAAACAACGGGCGCAGAAGAAGCAGACAGATAGTTAATGACTTGAACACCAAGGTTGTCACATTGGATCTGGACCTTCTGGTTGCTAAAGGATTTCCCCATAATTCAACAGCGACCAGAACTGCAAAAAGTTCCAGAAGAACCAAATTCTGCAAGAACCCTGCCTCCCGTCACATGGCAGGCCAGCTTTCTACACTCCAATGACCCCCATAGAATGCACCATACCTCCTGGAGCCAACAGTACCTGTGTAGAGGTCAAGATCGAAGTTACTGACAGGCCCAGTCATCCAGAATGACCGACCATTGAAGGTCTCCAAAAAATGTACCCACCCTCAGGTCTGCCCTATGCTCTCTAGGGAACCTAATAAAATGCCTAGGGGAACGCACCCCGGCCGTGGCGGCAGCAAAAAACTCTGCCCATTGGCATAATGAGACATGCAAAATTAAGCTTGCCCAATATTGACTGTAAATGACGCAGTAGGATCTTATGTTTGCCCACCACAAGACAAATCTCTCCGGGAGCGAGTACCTTATCATAAGGCAAATGACATTCCATGGACTGGAAACCAATGACTATCCCCAAAAGCCTAATAGTCGTCGTCAGGCCCTCCGTTTTATCAGCCATGAAAGGGATACGAAAACACTCCGCAAACTGTGCTGAACAGTCGCCAGCACAATTCCAGACAAGTTCGAGGTAGGAGGACAAATGTACAAAAAGTCATCCAAGTAATGAATGACAGAGTGGATACCGTTCACATCCCGAACCATCCATTTGACAAAGGAGCTAAAGGTCTTGAATAGGGCGCACAATATTTAACAGCGGAAGGCAACGATCAACATAGAAAGCGTCCAAACATCTACAACCCAGACAACCCGTGGGTGGACTGGCAACAGCTGGAAGGCCGACTCAACGTCAGTAGCCATGAGGCCAGAATGCTGCACCAAAGGACGTCAGTGTAACTGACACTGCGCATGCCTCTTGGTCTATTGCATCATTAACTGACCTGCCATTTGAGAAGGACAGATGCTGCATCAAGCAAAACTTCTGAAGTTCCTTCTTTGGGACCACACCCAAAGTTGAAACCACCAAATTCTCAAAAGGGGGGGGGGGGTAGGTAGTGCAAAAACGGGTCGCACCTGCGCCCAAAAGCCACCTCTTTGGTCAGTTTCTTAGAAGCCACCTCAGAGTGTAAACACGCCGAAAGCAAATTGTCAGCCATGGGCGGAATCTGAGTAAGGGAGCAAGGAATCGGGAAACCCTCAGAAAAGGCAGACCTCCAACAGACGGGCAGCCACCTGGTCTGGGTACCCACCTAAAAAAATGCAGCATCCTTTCCACCATCACCGGTGTCCTACTTATTTCTCTTTAGAATCGCCGAAACTGCCCTTTCTTTGCTTAAAGTAGCAAGACAGGGGGTTAGCCCCCTCCCCACCTCCACCTACGGAGCATTAATGTTTAAATCGGCAGCTAGTGCCAAATCTACACACACCCTAATTAAACTGCCAACAGTATCCCATGCCGTTTAGTGGCTGACTGTACAGGGGAGTTCGGACTGTTGCCCATACCTGGAAAAAACAAAGAGGAGGCGCGTGCCAAAGTCATCAGCTTCATCCATAAGCTGATGTCCTTATGGTCCCAGCGTAAAGACGGCCGAATGGCCTTCCGATGCCAAAATTGTTCATCATAGCGCAGCCAAGCCACCATAAACCCTATGCTCCCTGCTGATGGCGTCAAGAAGGATAGGGCCGAACAATTATCCAGGTGTTTCTCCCCAATGATGCTCGCCATAATGGCAAACCAGTTGCCAAAGGTCTGCGGGATCAATTGGTATCAGCGTTTTTCCTCATCCTCCTTTGTAGATGGCTCTGGTTTTAACCTATCCAGGTTAAACTTCTCAAGGGGCAGCAGACAAAAATCTCCACATACTCGCCCCGCAAAATTTTTCATCACACCTCACACCAAGATGTGCACCGAACTAACCTTCAAAAACAGACATGATCTTTTGCATTTCACCGAGGCGGCTAGGCGAACCGTGTTTGTACCCTGATCCACGTCCCTTGGAGATTCTGCAGTGGTCGTCTCTGTAGTATCCATGTCCCCTGACGTCGCCTTATATGCCAACCCAGATTGTGAAGCTGCAGGTGGCTCCAACAGGACAGGGGCCATAGCGTCACCTCCCGCCACAGGATCTGGCACCCAGGTCGATACTGGCGAAGTGCTAGGAAGGAAACCCTGCATCAAACTGCTGCACAAGCGAACGCAGACCTAACAGCAATTCATGCAGGCCCAAGGCATTCCCTGACATGGCGGGTGCACTGCCTGCCGTGTGGGGGGGGGGTCACTTCCACATGGGGGGGGCGGATGAGCCAGGTCCAACCCCCAAGCCTTGAACTGACCCCAAACCACCAACCCAGACAAGGTTTACTGAAAAGAAGAAATAGAATGGGAACACTTACCAGACTGCCTAGGACCAGACCCCACAGCCGCCTCTCCAGAATCCACCGGTAGTGAACGTCTCGATACCTTGCCATCTTCAGAGCCTCGAAGACTCCCCTTCAGACCTGAAGGATTCACGCAGCAGTTTCTCCTCAGAATCCTGCAGGCCTGGCACAGCCACACCAGGCGCTGAGAGTCCAGTCTGCCCGACATCCATCACATGCCGTTGAAAGGCAGGCCCCAACCATAAAGCGGAACCGCCCACTGCTTCTTCTGCGCCCCACTGCCGCTGGAAGCATGGGTGGAGTGTAAGGGTGGTGGGGGCCTCCGGCCGCTCCTCCCAATTAGCCGACGTGCTGCCTCACTGGCAAATACATCGCCAGGCAAGACAACCGCAAGCTCCCAAGCCCTTCAGTGTGCAGGTGGGAACGGGGACTTCATGTGGCTGAGGACCTGACCTGCCGATCACCGCCCACGGTGGGGATTCCTCCCAGATCGCACACCGGGTGCAGCAGAAGTGTACTGCTCCAGCGGGTCTGAAGGGTCCCGGTAGGGGCTCCCGCGTGGTGCTGAGCTTTGGGTGAGGAAGTAGGACTAAAATGCTCCGGTGGGCGGGCCCTCTGAGAGAGCTGTGCACTAACCTCCCCTGAGGCTGTCTACTGTACTGACTAAGTGACTAGGGTAAAGTCTGGCTGCTGCAGAAATTTTGCAATCCCGCCTTGAAGACCCCTTGAAGCCCCTCCTTCCATTGTGTACCCTCCAATCACTGTAGGTGCACCTTCCTATCTACACCTTATAAAATCAACCCTCTCTTTCCCTGATTCCCCTGTTTGCGTAGACATGTTAGATCTTCGCTATTTTTTTTTTTTGCTTCGGGCTTCTCTGACTTTGGATTATTTATTAAGCCTTAAACCTCCTCTTCTGCCCCCCCCCCGCCAACAAAACTTGACTCCTCCTTCTCATTGTCTGCCCCCATAGCGGTTTGCTATGGAATTCCGAATTATTTATTAGGTTTCAGTCTCTTCGGGCTTCGTTTTTTTTTTTTATCGCTTCTAGATTGTACAGATGCGTTTGTCCCCTTAGTCCCTTTCTCTCCCAACTAAAATATTCCACATCTATCCTTCCACGTGGATGTCACTAACCTCCCATGTGTTACCTTCCTCCCCGAAGTTCCCCAGAAGTTCCGCCCTAACGTTTTAAAGACGTCGTCGGTCTGAAATGGGATCAGTGAATCAGTCATGTCATCTGTCGGAGTCCCCTCCAATCACGTGTCGAGAGAGTCTCCCGGGCGGGTGGCCTCGTAAAATCAGGATGAAGGAGTGGGTTTCGAGTCGTGGTGCGCCCTCGGGGATGGCCCTGGGAAGTCTGGGCGACCTCGTCAT
>BLSH010481638.1:0-11551 GCA_018402905.1 Glandirana rugosa
CCCAGTGCCAGGACTGAGATTATGAGCTCCTGGGACCCTTTTTGGGCTTCCAGCCCCGGGAGTGCGATCTTGAACTCCTGGGACCATTTTCGGGCTCCCAGGCCCTGGAGGACGATTTTGAGCTCCTGGGACCATTTTCAGGCTCCCAGCCCTGGGAGTGCGATTTTGAACTCCCGGGACCATTTTCGGGCTCCCAGGGCCAGGATTGCGATTTTGAGCTCCTGAGAACATTTTTGGTCTCACAGGCCCAGGAGTGCAATTTTGAGCTCCCGGGACCATTTTCGGGCTTCCAAACCTGGGAGTGGGATTTTTTTGTTCCCTGGACCCTTTTTGGGCTCCCATGCAGGGAGTGCTATTTTGAGTTCCCAGGGCCATTTTTGGGCTCCGAGTCTTGGGAGTGCGATTTTGGGCTCCCGGGACCATTTTTGATCTCCCAGTACTGGGAGTGCGGGACATTTTTCGACCTCTCAGGGTCGGGAGTGCGATTTTGAGCTCCTGGGACCAGTTTTGGGCTCCCAGCCCCAGAAGGGCTTTTTTGAGCTCCCAGGACCATTTTTGGACTCCAAGCCCCGGGAGAGCGATTTTCAGCTCCCGAGACCATTTTCATCCTCCCTAGCCCGGGAGTGCAATTTTCAGTTCTGGGGACCGTTTTTGGACTCCCAGCCCCTGAGTGTAATTTTGTGCTCCTGGGACCGTTTTCGGCCTCTCAGGCTTGGGAGTGGGATTTTGAGCTCCCAGGACCAGTTTTGGGCTCCCAGGCCCGGTAGTGCGATTTTGAGTCCCCGAGACCATTTTCGACCTCCCATGCCCGGGAATGCAATTTTGAGCTCCAGGGACCATTTTTGGCCTCCCAGGCCCGAAAATGCAATTTTGAGCTCCAGTGACCATTTTCGGGTTCCAGGCCTGGTAGTGCGATTTTAAGCTTCCAGGAACCATTTTTGGCCTCCCAAGACCGGGAGTGAGATTTTGAGCTCCTGAGACCATTTTCAGCCTCCCAGGCCCGGGAGAGCGATTTTGAGCTCCCTGGACCGTTTTTCAGGCTCCCAGGCCCAGGAGTGCGATTTTCAGCTCCTGGGACCGTTTTCGGCCTCCCAGGCTTGGGAATGGGATTTTGAACTCCCAGGACCAGTTTTGGGCTCCTAGCCCCAGGAGTGCAATTTTGAACCCCCAGACCCATTTTTGGAGTCCCATGCCCTGTAGTGCAATTTTGAGCTCCCGAGACCATTTTCGACCTCCCACGCCCGGGAATGCAATTTTGAGCCCCAGGGACCATTTTTGGCCTCCCAGGCCCGGAAATGCGATTTTGAGCTCCCGGGACCATTTTTGGGTCCCAGCCCCGGGAGTGCGATTTTCAGCTCAGGGGACCAATTTCAGGCTTCCAGGCCTGGTAGTGCGATTTTGAGCTCCCGGGACCATTTTCGGACTCCCAGCCCCGGGAGTGCGATTTTCAGCTCAGGGGACCAATTTCGGGCTTCCAGGCCTGGTAGTTCGATTTTGAGCTTCCAGGAATCATTTTTGGCCTCCCAGGACCGTTTTTCAGGCTCCCTGGAAACATTTTCGGGCTCACATGCCCAGGAGTGCGATTTTGAGCTCCCGGGACCATTTTCGGGCTCCCAGGTCCGGGAGTGCGATTTTTAGCTCCAATGACCATTTTCGGACTCCCAGGCCCGGTAGTGCGATTTTGGGCTCCTGGGACCATTTTCAGGTTCCCAGACCTGGAAGTGCGATTTTGAGCTCCCGGGACCATTTTCTGGCTGCCAGCTCCGGGAGTGTGATTTTGAGCTCTCAGGAACATTTTTGGGCTCCCAGGGCCGGGATTGCGATTTTGAACTCCTGGGAACATTTTCGGGCTCACAGGCCCAGGAGTGCGATTTTGAGCTCCCGGGACCAATTTCGGGCTTCAAGCCCCCGGAGTGCGATTTTGAGTTCCTGGGACCTTTTTTCGGAATCCCACCTACGGGAGTGCGATTTTGGGCTTCTGGGACCATTTTTTGGCTCCCGTGCCCGGGATTGCGATTTTGGGTTCCCAAGACCATTTTCAGGTTCCCAGCCCTGATAGTGCGATTTTGTTCTCCCGGGACCATTTTCGGGCTCACAGGCTCAGGAGTGCGATTTTGAGCTTGCGGGACCATTTTTGGGCTCCCAGGGCCGGGATTGTGATTTTGAGCACTTGGGAACATTTTTGGGCTCACAGGCCCAGGGGTGCGATTTTGAGCTCCCGGGACCATTTTCGGGCTCCGAGTTCCAGGAGTGCAATTTTGAGCTCCTGCGACCAGTTTCGGGCTTTAAGCTCCTGGAGTGCTGTTTTGAGTCCCTTGGACCCTTTTCGGAATCCCAGCCACAGGAGTGCGATTTTGGGCTCCCGGGACCATTTTTGGGCTCCCATGCCTGGGAGTGCATTTTTGGGATCCCGGGACCATTTTCAGGTTCCCCGCCCTGGTAGTGCGATTTTGTGCTCCCGGGACCATTTACAGGCTCCCAGTGCCAGGATTGAGATTATGAGCTCCTGGGACCCTTTTGGGGCTTCCAGCCCCGGGAGTGCGATCTTGAACTCCTGGGACCATTTTCTGGCTCCCAGCCCCGGGAGTGCGATTTTGAGCTCCCGGGACCATTTTGGGGCTCCCAGGGCCGGGATTGCGATTTTGAGCTCCTGGCAACATTTTCGGGCTCCCAGGCCCAGGAGTGCAATTTTGAGCTCCCAGGACCATTTTCAGGCTTCCAAACCTGGGAGTGCTATTTTTAGGTACCGGGACCATTTTCGGGCTCCTAGGTCTGGAAGGGTGATTTTGAGCTCTTGGGACCATTTTCGGGCTCCCAGGCCCAGGAGTGCGATTTTGAGCTCCCGTCACTATTTTCGGGCTCCCAGGCCCGGGAGTGAGATTTTGAGCTCTTGGGAACATTTTCAGGCTCTCAGCCCTGAGAGTGCGATTTTGAACTCCCTGGACCATTTTGGGGCTCCCAGGGCCAGGATTGCAATTTTGAGCTCCTGGGAACATTTTCGGTCTCACAGGCCCAGGAGTGCAATTTTGAGCTCCCAGGACCATTTTCAGGCTTCCAAACCTGGGAGTGAGATTTTTTGTTCCCTGGACATTTTTGGGGTCACAGGCAGGGAGTGCGATTTTGAGTTCCCGGGACAGTTTTAGATCTCTCAGGGTCGGGAGTGCGATTTTGAGCTCCTGGGACCATTTTTGGGCTCCCGGCCCCAGAAGGGCTATTTTGAGCTCCCAGGACCATTTTTGGACTCCAAGCCCCGGGAAAGTGATTTTCAGCTCCCGGGACCATTTTCATCCTCCCTAGCCCAGGAGTGCAATTTTGAGCCCCGGGGACCGTTTTTGGACTCCCAGCGCCTGAGTGCAATTTTGTGCTCCTGGGACCGTTTTTGGCCTCCCAGGCTTGGGAGTGGGATTTTGAGCTCCCAGGACCAGTTTTGGGCTCCCAGCCCCGGGAGTGCAATTTTGAACCCCCAGGCCCATTTTTGGACTCCCAGGCCCTGTAGTGCGATTTTCATTTCCCGAGACCATTTTCGACCTCCCACGCCCGGGAATGCAATTTTGAGCTCCAGGGACCATTTTTGACTTCCCAGGCCCGGAAATGCAATTTTGAGCTCCAGTGACCATTTTCGGGTCCCGGCCCCGGGAGTGCGATTTTCAGCTCAGGGGACCAATTTCGGGCTTCCAGGCCTGGTGGTGCGATTTTGAGCTTCCAGGAACCATTTTTGGCCTCCTAGTACCGGGAGTGAGATTTTGAGCTCCCGAACCCATTTTCAGCCTCCCAGGCCCGGGAGAGCGATTTTGAGCTCCCTGGACCGTTTTTCAGGCTCCCTGGAAACATTTTCGGGCTCACATGCCCAGGAGTGCCATTTTGAGCTCCCAGACCATTTTTGGGCTCCCAGGCCCGTGAGTGCGATTTTGGGCTCCCGGACCATTTTCGGTCTCCCAGGTCCAGGAGTGCGATTTTTAGCTCCAATGACCATTTTCGGACTCCCAGGCCCGGTAGTGCGATTTTGGGCTCCTGGGACCATTTTCAGGTTCCCAGACCTGGAAGTGGCGATTTTGAGCTCCCGGGACCATTTTCTGGCTGCCAGCTCCGGGAGTGCAATTTTGAGCTCCCAGGAACATTTTTGGGCTCCCAGGGCCGGGATTGCGATTTTGAACTCCTGGGAACATTTTCGGGCTCACAGGCCCAGGGGTGCGATTTTGAGCTCCCGGGACCATTTTCGGGCTCCCAGGTCCATGAGTGCGAGTTTGAGCTCCCGGGACCAGTTTCGGGCTTCAAGCCCCCAGAGTGTGATTTTGAGTTCCTGGGACCTTTTTCGGAATCCCAGCCACGGGAGTGTGATTTTGGGCTTCTGGGACCTTTTTTTGGCTCCCATGCCCGGGATTGCGATTTTGGGTTCCCGAGACCATTTTCAGGTTCCCAGCCCTGATAGTGCAATTTTGTTCTCCCGGGACCATTTTCGGGCTCACAGGCCCGGGAGTGCGATTTTGAGCTCGCGGGACCATTTTTGGGCTCCCAGGGCCGGGATTGTGATTTTGAGCTCTTTGGAACATGTTTGGGCTCACAGGCCCAGGGGTGCGATTTTGAGCTCCCGGGACCATTTTCGGGCTCCCAGGTCCAGGAGTGCGATTTTGAGCTCCCGGGACCAGTTTCGGGCTTTAAGCTCCCGTAGTGCGATTTTGAGTCCCTTGGACCCTTTTCGGAATCCCAGCCACGGGAGTGCGATTTTGGACTCCCGGGACCATTTTTGGGCTCCCATGCCTGGGAGTGCGTTTTTGGGTTCCCGGGACCATTTTCAGGTTCCCAGCCTTGGTAGTGCGATTTTGTGCTCCCGGGACCATTTACGGGCTCCCAGTGCCATGATTGAGATTATGAGCTCCTGGGTCCCTTTTGGGGCTTCCAGCCCCGGGAGTGCGATCTTGAACTCCTGGGACTATTTTCTGGCTCCCAGCCCCGGGAGTGCGATTTTGAGCTCCCGGGACCATTTTGGGGCTCCCAGGGCCGGGATTGCGATTTTGAGCTCCTGGCAACATTTTCGGGCTGCCAGGCCCAGGAGTGCAATTTTGAGCTCCCAGGACCATTTTCAGGCTTCCAAACCTGGGAGTGCTATTTTTAGCACCCGGGACCATTTTCGGGCTCCCAGGCCCTGGAGTGCGATTTTGAGCTCCCGTCACCATTTTTGGGCTCCCAGGTCCGGGAGTGCGAGTTTGAGCTCTTGGTAACATTTTCAGGCTCTCAGCCTTGGGAGTGCGATTTTGAACTCCCTGCACCACTTTGGGGCTCCCAGGGCCAGGATTGCAATTTTGAGCTCCTGGGAACATTTTCGGTCTCACAGGCCCAGGAGTGCGATTTTGAGCTCCCAGGACCATTTTTGGGCTCCGAGTCCTGGGAGTGCGATTTTGGGCTCCCGGGACCATTTTTGATCTCCCAGTAACGGGAGTGCGATTTTGAGTTCCCGGGACAGTTTTCGACCTCTCAGGGTCGGGAGTGCGATTTTGAGCTCCTGGGACCATTTTTGGGCTCCCGGCCACAGAAGGGCTATTTTGAGCTCCCAGGACCATTTTTGGAATCCAAGCCCCGGGAGAGTGATTTTCAGCTCCCGGGACCATTTTCATCCTCCCTAGCCCAGGAGTGCAATTTTGAGCTCCGGGGACCGTTTTTGGACTCCCAGCGCCTGAATGCAATTTTGTGCTCCTGGGACCGTTTTCAGCCTCCCAGGCTTGGGAGTGGGATTTTGAGCTCCCAGGACCAGTTTTGGGCTCCCAGCCCCGGGAGTGCAATTTTGAACCCCCAGGCCCATTTTTGGACTCCCAGGCCCGGTAGTGCGATTTTAAGTTCCCGAGATCATTTTCGACCTCCCACGCCCGGGAATGCAATTTTGAGCTCCAGGGACCATTTTTGGCCTCCTAGTACCGTGAGTGAGTTTTTGAGCTCCCAAGCCCATTTTCGGCCTCCGAGGCCCGGGAGAGCATTTTTGAGCTCCCTGGACCGTTTTTCAGGCTCCCTGGAAACATTTTCGGGCTCACATGCCCAGGAGTGCGATTTTGAGCTCCCGGGACCATTTTCGGGCTCCCAGGTCCGGGAGTGCGATTTTTAGCTACAATGACCATTTTCGGACTCCCAGGCCCGGTAATGCGATTTTGGGCTCCTGGGACCATTTTCAGGTTCCCAGACCTGGAAGTGCGATTTTGAGCTCCCGGGACCATTTTCTGGCTGCCAGCTCCGGGAGTGCGATTTTGAGCTCCCAGGAACATTTTTGGGCTCCAAGGGCCGGGATTGCAATTTTGAACTCCTGGGAACATTTTCGGGCTCACAGGCCCAGGGGTGCGATTTTGAGCTCCCGGGACCATTTTCGGGCTCCCAGGTCCAGGAGTGCGATTTTGAGCTCCTGGGACCAGTTTCGGGCTTCAAGCCCCTGGAGTGCGATTTTGAGTCCCTGGGACCTTTTTCGGAATCCCAGCCACGGGAGTGCGATTTTGGGCTTCTGGGACCATTTTTTGGCTCCCATGCCGGGGATTGCGATTTTGGGTTCCCGAGACCATTTTCAGGTTCCCAGCCCTGATAGTGCGATTTTGTTCTCCCGGGACCATTTTTGGGCTCACGGGCCCAGGAGTGCGATTTTGAGCTCGCGGGACCATTTTTGGGCTCCCAGGGCCGGGATTGTGATTTTGAGCTCTTGGGAACATGTTTGGGCTCACAGGCCCAGGGGTGCGATTTTGAGCTCGCTGGACCATTTTTGGGCTCCCAGGTCCAGGAGTGCGATTTTGAGCTCCTGCGACCAGTTTCGGGCTTTAAGCTCCCGTAGTGCGATTTTGAGTCCCTTGGACCCTTTTGGGAATCCCAGCCATGGGTGCGATTTTGGACTCCCGGGACCATTTTTGGGCTCCCATGCCTGGGAGTGCGTTTTTGGGTTCCCGGGACCATTTTCAGGTTCCCAGCCCTGGTAGTGCGATTTTGTGCTCCCGGGACCATTTACGGGCTCCCAGTGCCAGGATTGAGATTATGAGCTCCTGGGACCCTTTTGGGGCTTCCAGCCCCGGGAGTGCGATCTTGAACTCCTGGGACCATTTTCTGGCCCCCAGCCCCGGGAGTGCGATTTTGAGCTCCCGGGACCATTTTGGGGCTCCCAGGGCCGGGGTTGCGATTTTGAGCTCCTGGCAACATTTTCAGGCTCCCAGGCCCAGGAGTGCAATTTTGAGCTCCCAGGACCATTTTCAGGCTTCCAAACCTGGGAGTGCTATTTTTAGGTACCGGGACCATTTTCGGGCTCTTAGGTCTGGAAGGGTGATTTTGAGCTCTTGGGACTATTTTCAGGCTCCCAGCCGCGGAAGTGAGATTTTTAGCACCCGGGACCATTTTCGGGCTCCCAGGCCCAGGAGTGCGATTTTGAGCTCCCGTCACCATTTTCGGGCTCCCAGGCCCGGGAGTGCGATTTTGAGCTCTTGGGAACATTTTCAGGCTCTCAGCCCTGGGAGTGCGATTTTGAACTCCCGGGACCATTTTGGGGCTGCCAGGGCCAGGATTGCAATTTTGAGCTCCTGGGAACATTTTCGGTCTCACAGGCCCAGGAGTGCGATTTTGAGCTCCCAGGACCATTTTCAGGCTTCCAAACCTGGGAGTGGGATTTTTTGTTCCCTGGACCATTTTTGAGGTTCCAGGCAGGGAGCGCTATTTTGAGTTCCCAGGGCCATTTTTGGGCTCCGAGTCCTGGGAATGCGATTTTGGGCTCCCGGGACCATTTTTGAGCTCTCAGTACCGGGAGTGCGATTTTGAGATCCCGGGACAGTTTTCGACCTCTCAGGGCCGGTAGTGCGATTTTGAGTTCCCGAGACCATTTTCGACCTCCCACGCCCGGGAATGCAATTTTGAGCTCCAGGGACCATTTTTGACCTCCCAGGCCCGGAAATGCAATTTTGAGCTCCAGTGACCATTTTCGGATCCCAGCCCCGGGAGTGGGATTTTCAGCTCAGGGGACCAATTTCGGGCTTCCAGGCCTGGTAGTGCGATTTTGAGCTTCCAGGAACCATTTTTGGCCTCCTAGTACCGGGAGTGAGATTTTGAGCTCCCGAGCCCATTTTCAGCCTCCCAGGCCCGGGAGTACGATTTTGAGCTCCCTGGACCGTTTTTCAGGCTCCCTGGAAACATTTTCGGGCTCACATGCCCAGGAGTGCTATTTTGAGCTCCCGGGACCATTTTCGGGCTCCCAGGCACGTGAGTGCGATTTTGGGCTCCCGGACCATTTTCAGGCTCCCAGGTCCGGGAGTGCGATTTTTAGCTCCAATGACCATTTTCGGACTCCCAGGCCCGGTAATGCAATTTTGGGCTCCTGGGACCATTTTCAGGTTCCCAGACCTGGAAGTGCGATTTTGAGCTCCCGGGACCATTTTCTGGCTGCCAGCTCCGGGAGTGCGATTTTGAGCTCCCAGGAACATTTTTGGGCTCCCAGGGCCGGGATTGCGATTTTGAACTCCTGGGAACATTTTCGGGCTCACAGGCCCAGGGGTGCGATTTTGAGCTCCCGGGACCATTTTCGAGCTCCCAGGTCCAGGAGTGCGATTTTGAGCTCCCGGGACCAGTTTCGGGCTTCAAGCCCCCGGAGTGTGATTTTGGCCTTCTGGTACCATTTTTTGGCTCCCATGCCCGGGATTGCGATTTTGGGTTCCCAAAACCATTTTCAGGTTCCCAGCCCTGATAGTGCGATTTTGTTCTCCCGGGACCATTTTCGGGCTCACAGGCCCAGGAGTGCGATTTTAAGCTCGCGGGACCATTTTTGGGCTCCCAGGGCCGGGATTGTGATTTTGAGCTCTTGGGAACATGTTTGGGCTCACAGGCCCAGGGGTGCGATTTTGAGCTCCCGGGACCATTTTTGGGCTCTCAGGTCCAGGAGTGCGTTTTTGAGCTCCCGGGACCAGTTTCGGGCTTTAAGCTCCCGTAGTGCGATTTTGAGTCCCTTGGACCCTTTTTGGAATCCCAGCCACGGGATTGCGATTTTGGACTCCTGGGACCATTTTTGGGCTCCCATGCCTGGGAGTGCGTTTTTGGGTTCCCGGGACCATTTTCAGGTTCCCAGCCCTGGTAGTGCGATTTTGTGCTCCCGGGACCATTTACGGGCTCCCAGTGCCAGGATTGAGATTATGAGCTCCTGGGACCCTTTTGGGGCTTCCAGCCCTGGGAGTGCGATCTTGAACTCCTGGGACCATTTTCTGGCTCCCAGCCCCGGGAGTGCGATTTTGAGCTCCCGGGACCATTTTGGGGCTCCCAGGGCCGGGATTGCAATTTTGAGCTCCTGGCAACATTTTCAGGCTCCCAGGCCCAGGAGTGCAATTTTGAGCTCCCAGGACCATTTTCAGGCTTCCAAACCTGGGAGTGCTATTTTTAGGTACCGGGACCATTTTCGGGCTCCTAGGTCTGGAAGGGTGATTTTGAGCTCTTGGGACTATTTTCAGGCTCCCAGCCGCGGAAGTGAGATTTTTAGCACCCGGGACCATTTTCGGGCTCCCAGGCCCAGGAGTGCAATTTTGAGCTCCCGTCACCATTTTCGGGCTCCCAGGCCCGGGAGTGTGATTTTGAGCTCTTGGGAACATTTTCAGGCTCTCAGCCCTTGGAGTGCGATTTTTTAACTCCCGGGACCATTTTGGGGCTCCCAGGGCCAGGATTGCAATTTTGAGCTCCTGGGAACATTTTCGGTCTCACAGGCCCAGGAGTGCGATTTTGAGCTCCCAGGACCATTTTCAGGCTTCCAAACCTGGGAGTGGGATTTTTTGTTCCCTGGACCATTTTTGGGGTCCCAGGCAGGGAGTGCTATTTTGAGTTCCCAGGGCCATTTTTGGGCTCCGAGTCCTGGAGTGCGATTTTGGGCTCCCGGGACCATTTTTGATCTCCCAGTACCGGGAGTGCGATTTTGAGTTCCCGGGACAGTTTTTGACCTCTCAGGGTCGGGAGTGCGATTTTGAGCTCCTGGGACCATTTTTGGCCTCCCAGGCCCGGAAATGCAATTTTGAGCTCCAGTGACCATTTTCGGTTCCCAGCCCCGGGAGTGCGATTTTCAGCTCAGGGGACCAATTTCGGGCTTCCAGGCCTGGTAGTGCGATTTTGAGCTTCCAGGAACCATTTTTGGCCTCCTAGTACCGGGAGTGAGATTTTGAGCTCCCGAGCCCATTTTCAGCCTCCCAGGCCCGGGAGAGCATGTTTGAGCTCCCTGGAACGTTTTTCAGGCTCCCTGGAAACATTTTCGGGCTCACATGCCCAGGAATGCAATTTTGAGCTCCCGGGACCATTTTCGGGCTCCCAGGTCCGGGAGTGCGATTTTGAGCTCCCGGGACCAGTTTCGGGCTTCAAGCCCCCGGAGTGCGATTTTGGGCTTCTGGTACCATTTTTTGGCTCCCATGCCCGGGATTGCGATTTTGGGTTCCCAAAACCATTTTCAGGTTCCCAGCCCTGATAGTGCGATTTTGTTCTCCCGGGACCATTTTCGGGCTCACAGGCCCAGGAGTGCGATTTTAATCTCGCGGGACCATTTTTGGGCTCCCAGGGCCGGGATTGTGATTTTGAGCTCTTGGGAACACGTTTGGGCTCACAGGCCCAGGGGTGCGATTTTGAGCTCCCGGGACCATTTTTGGGCTCCCAGGTCCAGGAGTGCAATTTTGAGCTCCCGGGACCAGTTTCGGGCTTTAACCACTTGCCGACCGCCGATCGGCATCTGACGGCGGCAAAGTGGCTCGTTCCCGCAAATCGCCGTCATACGACGGCGGCTGCGGGAACGTGTATCGTGAGCGCGCGCACGCCGCCGGAGGCGCACCCGCGCGCTCACTGTGTCCAGGGGGGGCCAGGGAGCGGGTGCGGCGGCTTCGATTGCCGCCGGCCACCCGCGATGCCCCCCCCGGAGCGAATGAGCGGAGGTCCGTGAATGTAAACACGGACCTCCGCTCTGTGTGAGGGGGAAGGGCTGTGATCACAGCCTTCCTTTACGTGAAGGCTGTGATAACTTCCCTTCCCCAGACAGGCAGTCCCCCATACAGTTAGAACACGCCCAGGGAACATAGTTAACCCTTAGCGCGCCCCCTGCAGGTTAACCCCTTCACTGCCATTGACATTTACACTGTAATCAGTGCATTTTTATAGCACTGATCGCTGTATAAATGCCAATGGTCCCAAAAAAGTGTCAAAACGTTCCGACATGTCCGCTGAAATATCGCAGTACCGCTAAAAATCGCAGATCGCCGCCATTTTTGGTAAAAAATAAAAAAAAATTAAAAACCCCAAAAATGAATTCTCATCATCCGTAAACGCGACCACTTTTGCGCAAACCAATCAATAAACGCCGATTGCGATTTTTTTATCGCAAATATGAGGAAGAATATAAATCGGCCAAAAACGGTGAAAAAAAATGTTTTTTTATATTTTTTTTTTGGATTTGTATTTTAGGAAAAAGTAAGAAATTTGGGTTTTTTTGCAAAATTGTCGCTCTTCTTTTGTTTATAGCGGCGATCAGAAATGACGCAGCGGTGATCAAATACCACCAAAAGAAAGCTCTGTTTGTGGGAAAAAAAGGACG
>BLSH010481640.1:26898-46917 GCA_018402905.1 Glandirana rugosa
CCCCCCCCCCCCCCCCCCCGCTCCCCCGCTCCCCCTCCTTGTAGTACATTTGAAATTTGTGAAAAGGGTGGTTTTATGTCACCGCGCAGTGTGCACCGGGTCAGCAGACCGCCCACCCCCCACCTGAGCCGAGCTGTGCCATCAGCAGAACGCCCCGCCCCCCGCCCAAGCCAAGATGTCAGCAGGTGGGGGGGACTGCAGGGGTCCCCATGTACCTGGGGCCTCTGGGGTGCCCATGCAATAAGACTATCACCACCATAATAAAATCACATGTCATCCATGCTGGAATTTGGATAATTATATAATTATAAATTTGACTTATAATTATACATAACCGCTACAGGTAAAGCCTACAGGTAAAGCCTACAGGTAAAGCCAGCCCTAGCCCTAAATGTAACTGGGATGCTAAAGATTTTAGATAGAGTGATGAAGAGTAAGCTCCTCTGCCAAGTTTTTCTTGTCCTCAAAGGGAGGATTCACCATCGCTATAAATCCTGATGATCATTGTCGCTGAAACAGGAAATCTAAAATATAATGTTTCCATCGAGCAGGAAATGAGGTTAAAGCTCCATTCACATTAGCGCAACTTTGGAGTGCAACTTTGATGCAACTTTTGTTGTGATTTTAAACTGACTTTACAATCTACGGAACAAAGTCACATCAAAAGCCACACTATAGTAGTGCAGTCACCTTTTCAAAGTTGCTGCGACTTTAAGTTGCATGGATTTGAACAAATGCCATTGAAAAGAATGGGGTGCGACTTAGATGCCCAAAGTCTCATACCAAATTGCACAAATGTGAATGGTCTTCTTCTCACTTTATGTTGTATCTTCAAGACAGGAATTGAAAGAAAATCTCCCCAATGGGGCACAGGTGGCAAGAAAATACAGAAAATTGTTGCAATTACTCAGAAATACAATGTTGCCAATTTTGCTGCTTTTGCATTTTATGTTTTTAACAAGTCCAGTGATAGATGTCACTGTGAAGAATGGAAGCTTCATCTCCGCATAGCCCGGTATTTCTTTTCATTCCGAGGGGGGGGGGGGGTGAAACGTGCTTTAAATACCGGATGTTCTCGGTATGTAAATGTAATGTGATTGGAGCGCGCTGTGCCGGGAAGAGGTTAATGCCGTTTGATCCTGCCGCTGTTGATCTTTCTAGTTCATGTTTCGTGTTAACATGTGAAGGTAATGACAGGTGAGCGGCAGACGGCGGAAGGTAAAAACAGACGCGGCCCCACAGATTTGTCTGTATCACAACGAGTTACTCCGGAGCTCACAGGATATAGATATTCCATTTACTGACACCGTTTCTATAAATAATTCTCCCACAACGCAGCACGCTGCCGCCAGTTATTTATTTTGCTTTTCACTGGTTGCCAATAACAACCCAGAGCAATTCTACACAAAATACAAGAGGAATGATGATATTGTACTCTTCATAGATAGATAGATAGCTATGGATAGATAGATAGATAGATAGATAGATAGATAGATAGATAGATAGATAGATAGATAAGAGATAGATAGATAGATAGATAGATAGATAGATAGATAGATAGATATGGATAGATAGAGAGAGAGAGAGAGAGAGAGAGAGAGATAGATAGGTATAGATAGATAGATAGATAGATAGATAGATAGATAGATAGATAGATGTATAGATAGATAGATAGATAGATAGATAGATAGATAGATAGATAGATAGATAGATAGATAGATAGATAGATAGATAGATAGATAGATAGATAAGATGGATAGATGGATAGATAGATAGATGATAGATAGGTAGGTAGATAGATAGATAGATAGATAGATAGATAGATAGATAGATGTATAGATAGATAGATAGATAGAGAGAGAGAGAGAGAGAGAGAGAGAGAGAGAGAGAGAGAGAGAGAGAGATAGATAGATAGATAGATAAGAGATAGATAGATAGATAGATAATTAGATAGATAGATAATTAGATAGATAGATAATTAGATAGATAGATCCCTGAAATTATCTGTCATGCTTGGGCCAATAAGCTGTGGAAAAAAGTTTACCCGCCCTGCAGGTGACATACACAAAGGGGCAGGAATGTTCATGACATTATTGAATTGATGTGGTCGTTTGGCTATATTAAGCCAATGATGTCAAGAGCATCCCCACCCCTTTGTATATGTGCAGCTGTGGGGTGGGGAATGTCCTCATTGGACTAGCAATGACTGCTAATTTCTGAACCCCAGCTCCTCCCTAATACAAAGTAACATTGTTTATAAACATTGATCAGACATGAGATAGAGAGATACAAAGTAACATTGTTTATAAACATTGATCAGATGGGAGATAGAGAGATACAAAGTAACATTGTTTATAAACATTGATCAGACAGGAGATAGAGAGATACAAAGTAACATTGTTTATAAACATTGATCATACAGGAGATAGAGAGATACAAAGTAACATTGTTTATAAACATTGATCAGATGGGAGATAAAGAGATAAAAAGTAACATTGTTTATAAGCATTGATCAGACGGGAGATTAAGCGCCCGTTCACACAGGGGCAGCTTGCGCTCCAACTTGAGTTGTCTCAAGTCGCCCCAAGTCGCCTGACATCTGAAATCCCATTGAAGTGAATGGGAGCTGTCTTAATGTATGCTACTAAAGTCGTTCCGACTTCAGAAAAGGTTCAAGTACTACTTCAAGGTGACTTCTATCCGAGCATAGAATTCAATAGAAGTCGCCTCCAAGTCGGATCCCCTATCTATATTGAAGCCACTTACAGGAAAAATAAAAGAATTTACCAAGCCAACCCCCCTCCCTCCCTTCTCTGATTGGTCACAGGCAAAGTCGCCTGGCTTGGAGTCGCGTTGTAAGTCGGCCAAAGTCACGCTGAAGTCGCCTTGAAGTTGTGTTGCCCCTGTGTGAACGCAGCCAGAGAGATAAAAGTAACATTCTTTATAAACATTGATCAGATGGGAGATTACAAAGTAACATTGAGGTTGATTTACTAAAATCAGAGAGTGAAAAATCTGGTGTAGCTGTGCACTGCAGCCAATCAGCATCTAACTTCAGCTTCTTCAATTAAGCTTTGGCAATACAACCAGGAAGCTATTTGGTTTCTATGCAGAGCTGCACCACATTTTGCCCTCTCCAGCTTTAGTAAATTAAGTCCATTGTCTATAAACATTGATCAGACAGGAGATAGAGAGATACAAAGTAACATTGTTTATAAACATTGATCAGATGGGAGATAGAGAGATACAAAGTAACATTGTTTATAAACATTGATGAGGTGAGATATAGAGAGATACAAAGTAACATTGTTTATAAACATTGATCAGACAGGAGACATAGACCAAATAACATAAACATTGATCAGATGGGCGATAGAGAGAAACAAAAGCAACATTGTTTATAAACATTGATCAGACAGGAGATAGAGAGATACAAAGTAACATTGTTTATAAAAATGTATCAAACCGGAAAAATAGAGATACAAAGTTACATTGTTTATAAACATAGATCAAATAGAACAGGGATATGCAATTAGTGGACCTCCAGCTGTTGCAGAACTACAAGTCCCATGAGGCATAGCAAGACTCTGACAGCCACAAGCATGACACCCAGAGGCAGAGGCATGATGGGACTTGTAGTTTTGCCACAGCTGGAGGTCCACTAATTGCTTATCCCTGAAATAGAAGATAGAGAGATTACAAAGTAACCAACAAATAAAAAAACCTGCTTATCAAATCTGTTCCTCTTTAACCCGCACTTTACCCGAATCGGCTTTACTTAACTCCTTATTTCCCCTTTTCCCCATAACTATCATTCTCCTGATGACTGTTTTTTTTTTTCTAATTTTCCAACCATTAATATACTGTATGAACATGTTGCACTTTTTTTTTTTTTTGGTTGTTCATTTTTATAGTATCGTATTAAAAACAAAAAGGACAATTTTTTTTTTTCCATTTCCAAATACCTTACCAAAGCTTTGTATCAGTTCCATAAATGTCATTTTAAACAGGACAAACTATAGAATACAACATATACTATACGTATAGTAGACAATAATATATATATAAAATATTATTTTGTTTAAAAGAATACATGTATTTTTTACTTTGTGTATGGATTGCATAAAAAAAAAAAAAATCACCAAATAACTTGTTTATATTACTTTTTTTTAAATCTTAATTAACAACGAACAAATAGACCTATAGTAGAATAGAAAAATGTGTTTGGTCCATTAGCCTGCATTCACATAGGGGGCGACCCGACTTCGCTAGGCGATTTCAGTGCGACTTTCAGCGCGACTTTCAGCGCGACTTCAAGGACCTCAGGCGACTTTACAACACGACTTTTGCCAGTGACCAATCAGAGAAGGGAGGGAGGGAGCTAGCTAAAAATAAATTCTATTCTTTTAACTGTAAAGTCGCTTCCATGTAGATGGGGATCCGACTTGGAGGCGACTTCTATTGAATCCTATGGGCAGAAGTCGGATAGAAGTCGCCTAGAAGTAGTACAGGAACCTTTTCAGAAGTCGCCTTGAAGTCGGAGCGACTTCAGTCGTGTATATTAAGACGGCTCCCATGGGATTTCAAATGTCAAGCGACTTGGGGCGACTTGAGGCAACTCAAGTCGGATCGCAAGTCGCCCCTGTGTGAACGGGCACTAAGGGGTGCACAGGGAGAGCTGACCCCCCATACTTTTCTAAGAGTTTGGTCATATTTAAGCAACAGAAAAAAAAAACCTAGCAATGCTTCTCCCTCTATGGTACATCTGAAGATCTATGTATAAATGTTGCATTGCTCTCTTGTAATCTGACAATATAAATTTTAATGAGTATGTTAACCTCAGCCGCTTCCACTATGCTACATGCCTGGTGTAATGTGTCACGGCAGAACACGGCTTTCATTTCATTGTTCCTTCAATCATTGAGCTATTGACTTTCCCCAGAACCATTACACAAAATCACCCCTGGGGCAATTGTGATTACATGTGTGATATCAGTAGTACACCCTCTATTAATTACAATTACTGGAGTTTTTTCCTTTAGGCACCAGGTGAACGAACTAACAGCTATTAATCTGCATTACTTGCTATTGTTTCAATAAAGTGCAGCTATTGTTCAGAGCTTTAAAATTAAATCTGGAAGATAGACCCTCTGTTAGGTTCAAATTGCTTTTCCAGCAACTATTTCCGATAGAGAAAGGTGGAGCTGGAGGTGGAGAGTTGGGATAACCTGAACTGTCTTGGGTTTGGTTCAAGGTGGGTTCCGTAGCTGCCAACTTTGGATGCTGAACCCAAACCTAATGCAATGAATGGGGACTAGAGTTGAGCAAACCCGTGGATGTTCGGGTTCGGTGGGTTCGGCCGAACTTCGGAAAAAAGCCCCGAACCCCATTGAATTCAATGGAGACCCAAACTTTTCGGCACAAAAATGACTGTAAAAGAGTCCTGGAAAGTGCTAGAGGGCTGCAAAATGATTTTAGAACAATAATCTCTCCCTATAGAACTAGGAGATGATTTTAGAACAATAATCTGTCCCTCTAAGCAGTAGACTCTACCTAGTCCAGTCAGATCTTTCTGTAATGCAGGATGAGATCTGCAATCGGTCCCTAAAAGAAGTAGTAGTAGTAATCTCTACCTATCTATCTATCTGCAACCTGTCCCTCACAGCACCGGCAGCATCCTCTCCCTACACTACCCAGAGAGCATGTGACATGCAGCACTGTGACTCCAGCCTCATATAGAGGCTGGGTCACATGATGCACTGGCCAATCACAGCCATGCCATTAGTAGGCATGGCTGTGATGGCTTCTAGGGAAAACCAGTGAAACGCTTGTTGATTGGCTGCCCTGCAGCTATTCAACATGCATGATCAAATACCCGAACCCAGAACTCGAACCCAAATTTTTTTTCAAATGTCCGGGTTCGGGTCCGGGTCACGGACACCCCAAAGTTCGGTACGAACCCGAACTTTACAGTTTGGGTTCACTCAACTCTAATGGGGACCAAATCTGTGTGAAAATGCTAATTTTCTTGGCCGATAGGAAAGGAGGAGAGAATGCCTGGTGCCACACATCCACAGAGTTATGGGGATCCCTATGACCAAGTGGAGCGAAACTCGTTGGGGGTAGGGTTGCCACCTCATCCCTTTAAACCCGAACACATATGAATTACACAGGTTCTGTGGCTGATTAAGGTGGTAATTAAATTTACTTGGTGTCTTGTCTGCATTGAATTAGCCTCAGAACCTGTGCAATTCATACGTGTTTGGGTTTAAAGGGATGAGGTGGCAACCCTAGTTGAGGGGATGGCCAGGCTGAGGTTGTCTCTCTTATCACCATATAACTCCATGGATGTGTGGCACCAGGGATTCTCTCCTCCTTTCCTTCAGTGACTAGGGCAGCCTTTCTCAAACTTTTCAACATCGAGGAACCCTTGAAATAATTCTCCGGTCTCGGGGAACCCCAGCTAAAAATTACGAATCTACAACTTATGATACATTAGTGTGATGGTCAATGGGACCAGATAGCTAAGAAGATCAATGGAGTCATTGGGAATTTATCTGAGAGGTAGAAATTGATCATTGCTCAAGGAACCCCTAGCAACCTCTGGAGGAACCCTAGGGTTCTACGGAACCCTGGTTGAGAAACCCTGGACTAGGGGCTGGTACGAGCTCCATCCCCCCCCCCCCCCAGAACTCCGGCAGCAAAGGATACAGAACTATCCACATCACCCGTCACATTGACAAATGAGCCTGGGGGGCACATTAACCAACCGTAGGTCACTGTAAAAACAATAGCACGGGGAGGGGGGTGGGCACATCCCTGGAAAACATGCACCAATGCAAAAAATGTTTGAAAAGTTCAATTCATCCAGGAACAGTGATTTTAAATGCTTAACCACTGTGCGACCACCCCATGCAGATAAACTGTGGCAGAGCAGCCGCTCTGTGCTAGATCACACACCTAGTACGTGATCTGACACCTCCGGGTCTGGGGCACATGTGCGCGCCACCGGTGACCAAATCCCACTGTGATTGGACACAGCAGGAGCCAATCAGAGGGTCCCCCAGACCCGATGTCCGCCAGGACCCACCGATCGTTCTGGATATCAGCAGAGCGGCGGTCTGCCTGCATAAACAAGTCTGATCACTGTTCTTTGAGAAGGCAAAACAGATCCTGTGTTTCTGCTAAGCACTAACACAGATCTTTATTTTCCCTGATCAAAGCACACCCCCCCCCCCCCACAGTAGGAAAGCACTCCCATGGAACAAACTTAACCCTTTGATTGCCCCTGATGTTAACCCCTTCCCTGCTAGTGTCATTAGTACAGTGACAGTGCATTTTTTTAGCACTGATCACTGTATTGGTATCACTGGTCCCCAGAAAGTGTCCGCCGCAATGTCACAGTCCCGCTAAAAATTGCTGATTGTCACCATTACTAGTAAAAAAATAAATAAATCCATAAATATATCTCAAAGTTTGTAGACGCTATAACTTTTGCCCAAACCAATCAATATACGCTTATTGGAATTTTTTTTTATGAAGAAATTTGATTTTTAACATTTTTTTATTAGATGTGTTTTATAGCAGAAAGTAAAAAATATTGTTTTTTTATTTTCTTCAAAATTGTCGCTCTTTTCTTGTTTAAAGCACAAAAAATTAAAACCGCAGAGGTGATCAAATACCACCTAAAGAAAACTCTATTTGTGGGGAAAAAAGTTTATTTGGGCACATCGTTGCACAACCGCACAATTGTCAGTTAAAGTAACGCAGTGCCGTATTGCAAAAAATGACCTGGTCAAGAAGGAGGGTAAATCGTGCGGAGCTGAAGTTGATAAAGTGTTGCTAAACCCACAACAGTAGAATCAGTCTTTATATGCAGTAAAGCGTGCTGGTTATGCACATGGTGGAACCTTGTGGTGGGAGGGGTAAACTCTCTGCATTGTGTAAAAAGACTGTTTTGATCCTGTCTTCTCTGATCCTCCCCTTATTCCACTGTCCCCAATCCATCTGCTGATAGAACAGAGCCTTTGGAGACACTCTACACATGCTCACTTTGGTGTGTATTGCTAGTCAGAGTCGGATAAAAACTCCTTCTACAAGCTTTAATCAGACACTGATAGAAGTCACAGGACTGCTATATACTGCCGATGAGAAAAGGTATTTAGCAGTTTATATTTACTGAAATAATTTCCATTTTCTATGTACTGTGGGAGACCAGATATAGTGAATGCAGGGTCCGGGGTTTAGTAACACTTTAAAATGGAACATTAAAAATGCCCAATTCCTTTAACCTCTTGCCACCCATGCTATAGCTGAAAGACGGCTACAGCGCAGGCCTAAATTGCCAGGAGAGCGTCCATGTCCAATCCCAGAGTAAGAGGTGATCAGCGCCGTCTGTGTCTCCTGGGGAGGGGGGTGATTGGCACTGCCTGCATCTCTCACGCGTGGGGGGTGGGGGGGTAGGTGGTGTCTGGTGGATGACCCGCCATCCGTCTCCTGTGCGCGCATGGGGGGGTGTTAGTGTTGGTTGTGCCGCCCCTTCAGAAATAGTGAGCACCAGCAGCCACTGGTCTGGAGTAAAGGGGCCATCAGTCCCACACACGGAGAGCCACTGCCACCTCATCAGTGCCCACCAGTGGCACTTACCAGTGCCCACCAGTGCCACCTACCAGTGCATATCAGCACTGCTAAGCAGTGCCCACCAGCGCTACCTATCAATGCCCACCAGTGCCACCCATAAGTGCTTCCAATCAGTGCCCATCAGTGTCTCATCATCAGTGCCATCTACCAGTGTTAGCTATCAGTGCCGCCTACCAGTGCCTATCAGTGCCACCTATCAGGGCCACCTATCAGTGCTGCCTAGCAGTGCCCTTCAGTGCCACCTATCAGTGCCCATCAGTGCAGCCTCAGGAGTGCCCACCAGTGATGCTTCATTAGTGCCTATCAGTGCCGCCTTATCAGTGCCTATCAGTGCCCATCAGTGCGGCTTCATCAGCGCACCTCAATGAAGGAAAAAAATTACCTGTTTGCAAAATTTTATAAAAGAATATGAAAAAAATGTTGGTCTTTTTTTGTTTGTTTAGCAAAAAATAAAAACCCAGTGGTGATTAAATACCACCAAAAGAAAGCTCTATTTGTGTGTAAAAAATTATAAAAATGTCATATGGGTACAGCGTTACATGACTGCACAATTGTCATTCGAAGTGTGATAGCGCTGAAAGGTGAAAATTGGTCTGGGCAGGAAGGGGGTTTAAGTGCCCGGTAAGCAAGTGGTTAAATAACATGTCTGGGGGGTGTCCTGTGAAGGGGCATCTCTGTGATGTACAGAAAGGGCTGCAACAGTGCTGACATTTACAAAAAAAGTGTTTAAAATTGCCAGAAAATGACATTTCATTGCCAGCATCTTTAGGCCGGGTTCACACTGAAGAACGCTCCGGCTTCCAGCAGGGGTCACCGTTTCAGGTCTGATTTCAGCCCGAATTTTTGGCTGAATTTGGACCTGAAATGGACCAAAAGATGCACAGGACTCCTGTGCAAATTCACACTGGAGCTGCTTCGGAGATATGTGATCCGGTTCCATAGAGAGCGGGTCACAAACTCCTGCTGATGTGAATTGGATGCAGGGAACCCAGCCTAAAAAAAAAGCCTTAATCCAGCATACAGCCTGGCTGAACAGTAAAGTGTGGTGAGTGTGTGCCCTCCCCCCAAACCATACTTGGCCACATGCCGTCCATATTTTGGGTTGCCCATGTCGATGGGCCACCTTACTGGTGGTTGCGGGGGGCTTATTTGAATCTGGAAGCCCCCTTTAGTAATAAAGGGGCACCAGATACTGCCCCCACCCCACCACCATAGTACCCTACTTATTCACAAAAAAGAAAAGACATAACCTAGAAATAAAGGCACCCAAAGTTTACCAAATACTTTATTTAACTCCTTGGTACCGGTCGCATGCAAATATGGGGCCTCTCAGCAGACGGGCCTTGGCACAGAGTGGCTGCATATTTGCATACATTAGTGCAAATAGAGCTGTGCCTAGAGCATGCACCCGGCACGCTCCCGCCACACTTACATGATGATAGTTCAGAAATGAAGGTTTAGAATGTAGAAGACCTGTTCCTGAAAGAATAGGGTTGCCCAATGAAATGTTCAGCCCCATCCAGCCGCAGCCTGCCATGGACTTTCTCAGTGGCGGCTGGTGGTTTTTTGTTTTGGGGGGGCGGCAAACAACCACCCCCAGCGACACCTCAAACTGCTCCACCCCCCTCGCTGTCTGCCGGTCCACCACCATCTAGGAGGCGGGCACATCAGGCAGCGGCGGAGATCGGGCAGCAACAGGCACATCGGGCAGCGGAGGGGATCGGGCATCGCCGGGCACATCGGGCAGTGGCGGGGATCGGGCATCAGCAGGCACATCGGGCAGCGGCAGAGATCAGGGCATCGGCAGGCATCAGGCAGTGGCTCCTGTGTCTTCTCCTCCTCGCTTCCGCTGTGCGTCTCCTCCCCTCTTCCTAGGTGTCCAATAGGATTGCCTGTCCTTTCAGCCAATCGGATGACGGGTATCAGACCCGCTTCCCAAGTGGCCGGGAGCAGGATCAGTGTTGCAACAGCGAATACTCATTTGCTGTTGCAACACACCTGGGTGGACTCCGGACGCAATGCTCTGCGTCCCGAACCCACCCTATTTTGAAGCCTATTAGAGCCTTTGGCTCGAATCAGGTGGTTCAAAAAACACTCCTCACCACCCACCCCCACCATAGGAATTCATGCGCCCGGCATCCTGAAAGGGGCCAGGCACATAGATAGGGAGGGCAGTTGTGGTGTATAGGGGAGGCGGTGCCCGTGCACCCACAATGGACGGGTTGCCCCTTTATACAAGTTACCCAACGATAGACATTATATCATAACTTTCAAAGTGTATAAAAATAATCTTTAGGCAAGGAGTCAATAAAAAATCATTGGGTGTTAATAAATATTAAAATATAAATATAAAAATATCAATTACAGAGACATTGTACCTGAGCAACCTTCCCTATATGACCTTCCCCTTTTATCATATCACCATCCTCTCCTGAGCTCAATATTTGGATTGATAAGCAGTTCCAAAATATTTTTCAATAAGTTTTCAGATGGAAGGATTATTTTGTAGCACCTTGAAAGTCCTGATATAAGTTTATGGTTGGATTATTTAAATGAGATTTTGGTGAGGCTTACATCTACTTTAACCACTTGCCGACTGCCCCCGCCGTAAATTGACAGTGGCAAAGTGGTTCGATATCGCGAAATGCCGTCACCTGATAGCAGCCGCGAGATCGCAGAAAGTGAGCATGTGCGCCGCCAGAGGCACACCCGCGCTCTCACTCTGTTTCTGGGGGAGCCAGGGAGCAGGTAGGGCAGACTCGATGTCCGCCGGCAACTAAATTGCTACATGTGTACATTTAAAAAGCCAATAAAAAGGAATAGTAGTGGTAAAAAAAGCACTTGTGGGTTTAACTAATAATTTATTTTGTATCATTCTCCTTTAAGGGGGCGTGGCATGGGGTGTGTCCTATGCCTACATACTTTTGCTAATAGGTGTCCCTCATTCCCATCTCAGAAAGTTGGGAGGTGTGCCACAGCACCTGCAACCGCTGCCACAGAGAGACTGGAGCGTCCACTCACTCTCTGCTTCCCACCACTGAGTATCAGAGAATTTTGGGGAGAGACCTCCCCTGCTACAGCGAGACGTCACCATAGCATCCCAGGAACTGGTGAGAGGGCTAGTTGCCCATTGCTGATACTGCTATCAGAGACTGATCCACTGAGAGCAGAACACCAAGTGTAGCCAATCCATTCCACACTCATACTGCATTCTATACCGCAAATAATTCCAAACCCAGACTGCACCTATACCCACACTATACTGCATTATATTGAACATTTACTGCATCTGAACCACATCTACCTTGCACCTGTGCAGAGATTATACTGTACCTATACTATGTGCAGGTTAACTGGGACTGTTGTTAAGTGCAAAGATGCTCTTAAGACCCCTTTCACACTGAGGCGCTTTACAGGCGCTATTTAGCTAAAAATAGCACCTGTAAAGCTCCTCAAAAACCCCTTCCCAATCCACCCCAATGTGAAATCCCTGAGCGCTTTCACACTGGGGCGGTGCACCTGCAGGATGTTACAAAAAAGTCCTGCAGGCAGCATCTTTGCAGTGATACACTGCTCCTCCACCGCCCCTGCCCATTGAAAACAATGGGACAGCGTTTCCAAAGCGGCTGCACACCACCTCGGAAGCGCGGCACGCCGGCACTTTTAACCCCTTTTTAACCCCTTGTGGGGGGTTAAAAGTGCAGCACTCCCGCCACCATAGCGCCGCTATAACAGCGGTAAATCTCTGCTGAAACTAGCGGGATTTACTGCTACCGCCCCACCGCCCCCAGTGTGAAAGTGGCCTAAAGGTCTCCAATAATAGTCAGCAGAAGAACACCCTAACCCTAAGGCCTCTCCCGTAATAATTATTCTGCAAGCCCCCTTTGTTCCGCATGCCCCCTCCGCTACTCTCCTCTTTTTCTTTTGGGCAGTGCATACACAGTCAGCCTAGGACTAGCAACACTGCCATAAATGAGCTCTGGCGGTATAGTTCCAGCACTCGGTAGATTAGACTTTACTACTCCTCACTGCTGTACTTGAGTTGGCCTTGCTACTGTTTATGCTGACCTGGATGCCAAATGCCATCTTATGCCTAGTCCTTACCATTATTCACTTTGTATGCTAAATTGTGCTATTGCCATTGTTGATGCATTTTATGCCTCCCTAGTTATCATCCATATTGGGTGACAGTATAATAAGTTTGCCTTTATTGCCTCTTTTGGTTCCTTTTTCTTTAACCACTTAAGGACCGGAAGGATTTCCAGCTTTAGGACCGGAGCCCTTTTTGCGATTCGGCGCTGCGTCGCTTTAACTGACAATTGCGCGGTCGTGCGATGTTGTACCCAAGCGAAATTTGCGTCCTTTTTTTCCCACAAACAGAGCTTTCTTTTGGTGGTATTTGATCACCTCTGCATCATTTCTGATCGCCACTATAAACAAAAGAAGAGCGACAATTTTGCAAAAAAAAAAACAAATTTCTTACTTTTTGCTAAAATACAAATCCAAAAAAAAAATATAAAAAATTTTTCACCGTTTTTGGCCGATTTATATTCTTCATCATATTTGCGATAAAAAAAATCACAATCTGCATTTATTGATTGGTTTGCGCAAAAGTGGTCGCGTTTCCGGATGATGAGAATTAATTTTTGGGGTTTTTATTTTTTTTTATTTTTTACTAATAATGGTGGCAATCTGCGATTTTTAGCGGTACTGCGATATTTAGCGGACATTTCGGAACATTTTGACACTTTTTGGGGACCATTGGCATTTATACAGCGATCAGTGCTATAAAAATGCACTGATTACTGTGTAAATGCCATTGGCAGTGAAGGGGTTAACCTGCAGGGGGCGCTCTAAGGGTTAACTATGTTCCCTGGGCGTGTTCTAACTGTATGGGGGCTGCCCTAGCTGGGGAAGGGAAGTGGTCACAGCCTTCACGTACAGGAAGGCTGTGATCACAGCCCTTCCCCCTCACACAGAGCGGAGGTCCGTGTTTACATACACCAGTGGTTCTCATCTCCGGTCCTCAGGACCCCCCAACAGGCCAGGTTTTCAGGATAGCTGAAATACATCACAGGTGATATCATTTGCTGCTCAGTGATTGCAGTGTTCTAGTCTGCATCTCCCCAAGGTAATACTTGAAATCTGGCCTGTTAGTGGGTCCCGAGGACCGGAGTTGAGAACCACTGACTTACACGGACCTCCGTTCCTTCACTCCGGGGGGGCATCGTGGGTGGCCGGCGGCAATCGAAGCCACCGCACCCGCTCCCTGGCCCTCCCCGGACACAGTGAGCGTGCGGGCGCGCCTCCGGCGGCGCGCGCTCACTGTGCGTGATCTAGCGGCCGCCGTCGTCTGGCGGCCGCGGTCGTCTGGCGGCCGCCGTCGTATGACGGCGTTTCGCCTTACAGAGCCACTTTGCCGCCGTCAGATGCCGATCGGCGGTCGGCAAGTGGTTAATATAGCATTGCTATTTGGTACTAAGTGTTACTTTCAGTGATTTTCTGTGATACTGTGTGTTTGTACACCCAACCTGGTGTGTCAGAGGGGCTGAGGTTCTTGAGAAGGTCGAGGCAAAGAACAGAGGACTCCTCCTATCTAGCGGTTCCTACAGGGATAGCACTACATGTAATTCATCGTCTACCCCTAAGACCGATGCAGTTATAGCCTATACATTGCAGCATGGATGTATTTATCACCTTTGTAATGTTTGCATTGATAGCGCCCTCCCTTTTCGCACATGGCCATCAACATTTAAACAAAGAAGCGCTTCGGTTCTGTTTTACATAAAAAAGAAGTCTCTGAAATTTGAAGATCATTTCCAGTAGGACAGGCAATCCATCTCAAACTTTGAAGCCGGTATCCTTTCAAAAGAGAGACCTCATCGGCTTTCATAAACTTTTAATGGAATATTTAACGTGAGGTAGCAAGTCTGCTGAAGTCCGGAGCAGACAAGGTGTAATCAATCATCAGTGTCAGGAGAAGATGTGCAGTAATTCAATATTATCTGGGATGTTCACTGCAGTTATTTGCAATTCTGAAGCGAACATAAAACTTGAAGGAAGTTAGCGAGACAGAACAACAAAGCAGAAGGAAGGCACAACGACATTCGGAGACTGTTGGGGATATTTCTGGGTTTCTGTCGCAGGAATAAACATGAATCGAATTGCTGGAGGGAAAAAGATAAAAGCATAAAAGTTCCTAATTTACTTGTCAAAGGAAATTCTTAAACCTCCTTAGCTTTAACCCTGAGCGTTACCCTGGCTCAGAATTCTCTATAAAAACAGTGTCAGTGATACTCAGGGTACCCATTTTTACATAGGACCCTGAGCCAGAATAAAGCTCTGTATAAATGGATGACATGGCAGAGGGGGGAACTTTATTGTGAACCTGGATGTGATCTGCTCTGAGCACTTCTGGGTTCGCGGTTGTTGGATTCTGGTGGTGCTGTCATTGAGACATCAGGAGTATAATAGACCTTATGGGAAATGGAGAAGTGGAATCTGGGTCAGATTCACTTTAATTCCTCAGAGGTATCATCCCAATTCTCAAAGAGTAATAACGTAACAACACCCACTATCTATTAAGGGACTTTGAGTATAAACCCCTGATGCCCAACCTGTGGCCCAGGGGCCACATGCAGCCCTTTGGCATTATTTGTGTCCCTTGGGGCCCCTGCAGACATTAATCTGTGTTTCCCTACTCCCCTGTTATAGCAGTCTCATGTAACATGTTTCCAGTCTATAACTGTCTTCCACAACTCCTAAAGCATGTTCACAGTCTCCAACCACCTCCTGTATCATGTTCACTGTCTCTGACCACCTCCTGTATCATGTCTGCACTCTCTGAACATCTCCTGTATCATGTCCACAGTTTCTGACAATCTCTTCTAGTATATCTGCAGTCTCTGACCTTCTCCTGTATCATGTCTGCAGTCTCTGACCTTCTCCTGTATCATGTCTGCAGTCTCTGACCTTCTCCTGTCTTCCACAACTCCTAAAGCATGTTCACAGTCTCTAACCACCTCCTGTATCATGTTCACTGTCTCTGAATACCTCCTGTATCATGTCTGCACTCTCTGAACATCTCCTGTATCATGTCCACAGTCTCTGACCATCTCTTCTAGTATATGTGCAGTCTCTGGCCATCTCCTGTATCATGTCCACAGTCTCAGACCATATCTTCTAGTATATCTGCTGTATCATGCTGTATCATGTATGCAGTCTCTGACCTTCTCCTGTATCATGTCTGCAGTCTCTGACCTTCTCCTGTATCATGCCCCTGGTCTTTGGCCATCTCTTTTATAATGTCTGGAGTCTTTTACCATTTCTTGTATTAAGTCAAGACATGTCAGCTGAGGATGGATGTATGGTTTCTGAAGCGTGTACCGGTTGGCTGTTCGCCTCCTGGTTGGCAGACTGAGCTCCTGACTCTGACAGCTCACTCCCCGTTGTCCTCCAACATCCACCTTCTTAGGAGCCGCCGCTGCGGCATGGACTAATGCCCCCCCCCCCACCCCCCACGGGCAGGACATTACTGTTCTGAGCCTTAAACTTGCTCTGCACCTCTGTGAGTGGCTTATTTTATACTTTTACTTTTTACTGATTAAAATGGTACTACACCAAGAGCTTGGCTTGCGCTTCTCTCCCCTCTCCCTCATGTTTTGCAGCATGGGTTCCCCAGCCCACATGGATCACAGTAGCCTTGCATCTCCCTTGAAGTTAGTTACTAGGATTTAACCCTTTAAGCTAATTTCAGCCATTTATTTCCTGGACTCTCTTATGGACAGTACACCCTATTAACTTATGATCTATACCTTTTTGCCTATTGACATCCTACAGAGAAGGGTAGTGCTGAAAATTTTGTTTGTTTTACATGTCTACACATGAGCCTTTCATTTCATTACAAATCGAAATTTGGACAAAATGTTGATTATTCAGAGATTTGGATGTATCAGGTGACAGCAGATAGGTGCTGGCGGACCTGGACTGGAAGACAGAAGGCTGGCAGATGCTTGGCAGGCAGGTGACTGGTTATTAGTGTTGGGCAGGCTGGCATGGACCCAGTTGGCAGGCAGAGTAAGGCAGGATGCAGGGTCAGACAAGCCGGATCGGCAACAGATCAAGCAAAAACAGCAGGCAAAGGAGTAGTCAGGCCACAGGCCTCGGGTCAGCAACGGTGGAGCAGATCGGGGGACACTTTTTTTTTTTTCTTTTTAATAAAGGACTTGTCCCTAATTGTCTCCTGTGTTTTTTTCTTTTTTGACACTTTTTGGTAAATTAGTAGGGGTACGATGTGCCAGATACTCATTCACATAGGAGGGGGGGGGGGCTGGGATCTGGGGGCCCCCTTATTAAAGGGGGCTTCCAGATTCCGATTAGTCCTCCCGCCCGCAGACCCCCACAACCACAGCCCAGGGTTGTGGGGAAGAGGTTCTTGTCCCCATCAACATGGGGACAAAGTGCTTTGGGGGGGTGCAGAGCCCCCCGGCCCCAAAGCACCCATACTCACTCGTCTCCGCCCGTCCCTGTCCCCCATCCTGGCCGGCCAGGTTGCATGCTCGGATAAGGGTCTGGTTTGGATTTTACGGGGGACCCCACTTCAAATATTTTTAAAATTTTGGCGTGGAGTTCCCCTTAAAATCCAAACCAGATCCGAAGAGTCCCCATACACTTTTTATGGCAATAACATTGCATATAAACCTTTAAAATGAGCGCTTTTAATTTTTCATGTTCGGGTCCCTTAACGGTGTTTGAATGTGCGGACAAATTTTTTGCCTGTTCGCATGTTCTGGTGCAAACCGAACCAGGGGGTGTTCGGCCCATCCCTAGTAACAAGCCTGGTCAGCAACAGAGGCAAGTCGGGGACAGAAACAGGTAGCAGGTTAATTGGGAACACTGTAGATCAGACAGCAATGAGCCAGTGCAGCCCCCATTTAAATAATCCATTTAGTGGTAGTATTAGTGACAGGCTCGCTCATTCCCGGGCATGTGTGTGGGTACTCAAATGAGCACACCTGCATGGTTACCTGCCAGCCTGCGCACACATATGTGCCTTGAAGAACCATCCATACTATAAGCAAGCCTTCCCTGACCATACCAAAATCACAAAATGTTAAAATAATATGTGAGTTTCAAGCCATTTCATGAGCGTAGAAACATTCCTTTTCGGCCCAGAATCAGCACCTCATGGATGTTTTTTGAATTTTAGGACGACCAGACATCCCTGGGGACAGTCCTCTATTTTAGGGGTCTTATCCGGGGAAATAAAGGTCCTCAATTTCATCCCTGGTTAAAAGACTGTTTCCTCAATTTCTTTCAAGCCTTATCGATGGCATCCTCAGCTGCAGGGTAATCCAACATTTCTGTGATTGGCCTTAAGCTGGAAGGAGTAGAGGGGTGTGTCGGCTTCCAGCTGTATCCAAAGTTATTGATGATGTCACATACAGATGTTATGTAGCCTTCCCAGTCTCTCCCCTCTTGGTTTGTGCTGCCTTTGTTACGTTAGATAAGGATTTAGATTACTGGCTGCCTCGTCTTTGCTTGTGTCCTGCAGTGCACACCTGGGCCTGCACTCTCAAACAAGAGCAAAGCATGTAAGAGAGGCTTTGAATGGCTAGAAATACCGCCAAGATCACAAGTCCCTACCCCCGCTCTTGTCCAGCTAAAATGCTGTCCCTCCCAAGGAAGGAATGTCCACACATAAAGCAGTTGCTGCACTTTACTGATGGAATTCTGAAAATGGCATAACAGTCACATCACCTCAACATGCGTTCTGGAGTATCTTGACATTACACAGTCAATTACATATAGTGGACAGTCTGCAGCAGTCACATGTGAAAGCATATGCAGCATCTTTAGCACCCATCTTCCTCTGACAGTCTCTCTTCTATTCCAGGATCAATAGTACTCACAGGACTGGGCTCTGTGTAGTCACCTCCTCCTTAGGTACACCTATCCTGGGACCCTCCAGGGATGCCACTAACTTCACGCAGGGATGCCTTGGCCTGGCCTAAAAGGCCTTTTGCAATCCGCCATACCCCCCACCTCCATAATGGACAGACACACTACGGCCAGCCCTTCCTGGGTGCAGGTCTACTCCTACCCGGCCTCCTGCCTTATCCAGAGCCTACACATGCTGTTTACATCTGTGTTCTTGTAGGTGCCCAGGCACCAACCCGCGGCTGCACATATGTGAACCCGGCCTAAGAGTCCTCTTCACGAGAGCTAAGGGGCCATGCCCAACCCTTGAAAAACAACCCCACACCATAACCCCCCCTCCACCAAATGATTTGGAGGGGTGGCCCAATACTTTTAGCCAGTGGTGGCTGGTGAAGTTTTAGGATGGGGGGGCGCCAGGCCCACCCTTCCTTTTTGACCCCTCCTACTTCAAATAAGCCCCACCCCTTATATAATCCACCCACTCCGTCCACTGTATTCCACATATAGTGTCAGGAGTACACAGCTCAGCATCACAGGACACAGTATACAGCTCAGCATCACGGGACACAGTATATAGCTCAGCATCACAGGACACAGTATACAGCTCAGCAACACAGGACACAGTATACAGCTCATCATCACAGGACACAGTATACAGCTCAGCATCACAGGACACAGTATACAGTTCAGTATCACAGGACACAGTATACAGCTCAGCATCACAGGACACAGTATACAGCTCATCATCACAGGACACAGTATATAGCTCAGCATCACAGGACACAGTATACAGCTCAGCATCACAGGACACAGTATGCAGCACAGCATCACAGGACACAGTATACAGCTCAGCATCACAGGACACAGTATACAGCCCCAGCATCACAGGACACAGTATACAGCTCAGCATCACAGGACACAGTATATAGCTCAGCATCACAGGACACAGTATACAGCTCAGCATCACAGGACACACTATTCAGCTCAGTGTCACAGGACACAGTATACAGCTCAGTATCACAGGACACAGTATACAGCTCAGCATCACAGGTGGGGGTATATTGCAGCCAATATCACAGGTGGGGTAATTTGCAGCCAATAACACAGGTGGGGGCAAATTGCAGCCAATATCACAGGTGGGGTAAATTGCAGCCAATATCACAGGTGGGGGTACATTGCAGCCAATATCACAGGTGGGGTAAATTGCAGCCAATAACACAGGTGGGGCAAATTGCAGCCAATATCACAGGTGGGGGTAAATCGCAGCCAATATCACAGGTGGGGGCAAATTGCAGCCAATATCACAGGTGGGGGCACTTTGCAGCGCTAAATGGGGGTGGACACTATAACCGACGTTAAACGGGGTGGACACAATAACCGACGTTAAATGGGGTGGACACTATAACCGACGTTACATGGGGGTGGACACTATAACCGACG
>BLSH010481640.1:57441-83566 GCA_018402905.1 Glandirana rugosa
GGGGGCAGAAAACGTGAAGGGGAAATTTTAGGGGTAGAGGATTTGTACTAGGAGGGGTATTTTTTGTGCGGGGGATTTGGGGGATAGGGGGCAAAGATATGTGCTGGGGTCGGGGGATTTTACTTGGGGGGGTGGGATTTATGCTTAGGGGTAAGCATGCAGTTTTTTGATCAATTTTTTTGGGGGGGGGATTTTTGCTGACACATAAATCTTGGGGGGGCACAGTTTGGTATGTTCGGCCTGGGCTCTGGTTGACCTTGTCCTGGCACTGCAAGGTTGCAGGAATAAGTTGTCCCTCCATCCATGTGACCAATTGCCACCTCACTAAGGTGCTCTCAGCCATGGTCACGTACTCCTCTTCTCCATGAACAATGCAGGATCAATAGCCCTCCAAGGTGCTCTCAGCCATGGTCACGTACTCTTCTTCTCCATGTGCAATGCAGGATCAATAGCCCTCCATTGTATGTGATGATACCGATGGGCCACCCGCAGCCTGGAGCTGCGGGTAGAAGAGAACAGAACCTGTGTCTGAGGGGGGACTGAGGGATACAGTGTAGCGCTACCCCTGAAGAGGCCACTGGTAATAGCTGGTTCTTCCTAAATAGTACAGAGGCTCCCCACTACCACAAGCACCAGTCCATACACACGGGGTCCAATAACTCAGTCTAAGGGATGACTTTTTTAGATTTGTTGCTTGAAGAAGCTTTTACGGGAGAGGGTTTAGGGCCTGGGATACTTCAAAACAATTAGCACATAGCAATCTCCTTAACCCCTTCAGCCCCGGGAGGAATTTACACTTTTTTCTTTTGGTGGTATTTGATCACTGCTGCGTCATTTCTGATTGCCGCTATAAACAAAAGAAGAAGGACAATTTTGCAAAAAAACCCAAAATTTCTTACTTTTTTGCTAAAATACAAATCCAAAAAAAATATAAAAAAAACTTTTTTTTCAACGGTTTTGGCCGATTTTAGATTCTTCCTCAGATTTGTGATAAAAAAAATTGCAATCGGCATTTATTGATTGGTTTGAGCAAACGTTGCCGTGTTTACGGATGATGAGAATTCATTTCTGGGGTTTTTATTTATGTTATTTGTTTTACTAGTGATGGCAGCGATCTAAGATTTTTAGCGGTACTGCGATATTGCGGCGGACATGTCGGACCATTTTGACAATTTTTTGGGACCATTGGCATTTATACAGCGATCAGTGCTATAAAAATGCATTGATTACTGTGTAAATGCCATTGGCAGTGAAGGGGTTAACCTGGGGGGGGGGGGCACTCTAAGGGTTAACTGTGTTCCCTGGGCGTGTTCTAACTGTGTGTGGGCTGCCCTAGCAGGGGAAGTGGAGTGATCACAGCTTCCATATACAGGAAGGCTATGATCACAGCCCTTCCCCATTTCACAGAACGGAGATCTGTGTTTACATGCACGGACCTCCGTTCTTTCACTGCGGGGGCATCGCGGGTAGCCGGCGGAGATCGAGTCCGCCCTACCCGCTCCCTGGCCCCCTCTGGACACAGTGAGCATGCAAGCGCGCCTCTGGCGTCGCGCACACGCTCACAGTGCTTGTTCTCGCAGCCGCCGTCATATGACGGTGGTTTGGGATATCGAACCACCTTATCGCCGTCAACCTGCGGTTGGCGGTCGGCAAGTGGTTAAGTAGACATGAATGTTGAATGGTCTAAACCTCCACAGCTGAAGACCATAAGGTAACTTTCAGAACAGGCTAAGACCTTACAGCTGGGGGCCATGAAGTAAGTTTCTGAGCAGTCTAAGGCCTCACAATTGAAGACTATGAGTCACGTTTCTTTGACATCTGGCTATCTTGCACCTATGCACAACTACTGGTAGCCAATGCAATTTCCAGAACACTACACAATCACAGCAATCACATTAAGATCTTTACTCAAAAGTTGCTGGGACAGCTGCCAGCTTCCTCCAAACAGAGTCCGGTAAGTGAGTCGACCAGATCCCTTGAGGGGAGGTCCTGCAGTCAGCTTCTAAGCAGATCCATCCAGGTCTTCAGCCCCGATACCACTGAGCCCTCTAGAACAGCTACACAGTCCATGGGCTGCTTGAGGGCAGCAGCCCATCAGGCTCTGGAACCCTCCTGGGGAGAGAGAACCCTGTTCTCTGGTGACTCAGACTATTTATCACCTTTCCATCCCGATTCTGGACATTCCTCTCCAGGGATCAGCTGAAGCATGATAAACACCTTTATTCAAACTTGCATAAAATCCATGGATCCAAAAACAGACAAATTACATCACGGGAACACAGCAGGCATAGTACAGCATGGCTTACGCGTTTCACACCGTTGTGTGGAGGTGCTTAGTCATAGCCATGCTATGACTAAGCACCTCCACACAACAGTGTGAAACGCGTAAGCCATGCTGTACTATGCCTGCTGTGTTCCATGATGTAATTTGTCTGTTTTTGGATCCATGGATTTTATGCAAGTTTGAATAAAGGTGTTCTTAAAGGAGTGCAGCCGTCTAGCATATATATCTCTATATTTCTCAGCTATGCAGAGCTGCACCCACACAAGCCGGAGTTTGGAGCAGAAGCTAATGGTTGGTGGATATCCTGGAGCTGTACATCTTCCTTTTCTTTGCCTTTGAGTGATGATAAATATTCAAGATGAATTTTTGAATGTCCCACCCTAAGCTATGAAAGAGGTAGGGGAAACTAATCAAACCCCCAGTCTGTGAAACCCCTGAACAGACTAAGACTAGAGTTGAGCGAACCCGGACTGTAAAGTTCGGGTCCGTACCGAACTTTGGGGTGTCCGGGACCCGGACCCGGACTTTTCAAAAAAAGTCCGGGTTCGGGTCCGGGGTTCTGGTAATTTTAATGAAAATTCTTTAAAATGCTGTAAAAAAGCCCAGGAAGGTCCTAGAGGTCTGCAAAAGGAAGGAAAATGGGGGTAAGGGTGGGACAAGTGCCCTACAAAGAAATGGGGACAGGGAAATAACTTTAAATATTTTTAAAAAAATAAAAACATAAAAAAAGCAAAAATGGAGATCATTTACAAAATGGGTCTGAAAAGTATTAATTAATGGTAGAGGCCATAGAAATGTTCTAAAATCATCTTCAAACTGTGTCAAAAAAGTATAAATAAGCCGGGAGAACCCATATCATTGTTCTGCAAAATGTGTGTGTCACTTTAAATGAAACCGTGAATAACTGCACATCTGTTCTGCAAACTTATTTTAAGTCTGTGTGTCACTTTAAATGAAACCGTGAATAATGCACATCTGTTCTGCAAAATTATTTTAAGTCTGTGTGTCACTTTAAATGAAACCGTGAATAACTGCACATCTGTTCTGCAAACAGAACATGTTCTTCACACATCTGTTTAGTCTGTGTCACTTTTATTATTGCCGCTAATAATAAGTCAACATCTGTTCTTCATACATCTGGAAATAGTTTAGAACACTTTACCTAAAACCGGGGAGGAACCATACACCTGTTCTTCAAACATCTGGAATCTGTGTGTGAAACTACAGCATAGAGAAGAGCATGCATATGGTTTCGCTCTTCACACACAGTTTGCAGATGTTTTCAGAACAGTGATATTATATCACTGATATGAGATCACTGTTCTTCAAACATCTGCAAACAGTGTGTAAAGAGCGGAACCATATGCCTGCTCTTCTCTATGCTGTAGTTTCACACACAGATTCCAGATGTTTGAAGAACAGGTGTATGGTTCCTCCCCGGTTTTAGGTAAAGTGTTCTAAACTATTTCCAGATGTATGAAGAACAGATGTTGACTTATTATTAGCGGCAATAATAAAAGTGACACAGACTAAACAGATGTGTTCTTCACCAGATGTTGACTTATTAGCGGCAATAATAAAAGTGACACAGACTAAACAGATGTGTTCTTCACCAGATGTTGACTTATTATTAGCGGCAATAATAAAAGTGACACAGACTAAACAGATGTGTGAAGAACATGTTCTGTTTGCAGAACAGATGTGCAGTTATTCACGGTTTCATTTAAAGTGACACACAGACTTAAAATAAGTTTGCAGAACAGATGTCCAGTTATTCACGGTGTCATTTAAAGTGACACACAGACTTAAAATAATTTTGCAGAACAGATGTGCAGTTATTCACGGTTTCATTTAAAGTGACACAGACTTAAAATAAGTTTGCAGAACAGGTGTGCAGTTATTCCCGGTTTCATTTAAAGTGACACACACATTTTGCAGAACAGTGATATGGGTTCTCCCGGCTTATTTATACTTTTTTGACACAGTTTGAAGATGATTTTAGAACATTTCTATGGCCTCTAGCGTTAATACTTTTCAGACCCATTTTGAAGATGATCTCCATTTTTGCATTTTTTATGTTTTTATTTTTTTAAAAAATATTTAAAGTTATTTCCCTGTCCCCATTTCTTTGTAGGTCACTTGTCCCACCCTTACCCCCATTTCCTTCCTTTTGCAGACCTCTAGGACCTTCCAGGACTATTTTACAGCCTTTTTTGTGCCTAAAAGTCTGTGTCCCCATTGATTTCAATGGGGTTCGGGGTCCGGGACAAAGTTCGGGTTCTGTCCGGACCCGAACCCGGACTTTGTCCCGAAGTTCGGCCGAACCAGCAGAACCCGGACTTCTAGAAGTTCGCTCATCTCTAACTAAGACTAATGATCACTGCTTGTAGAAGGAGCCAAAAACTGAATTCACCCAGGATCCTATGCTAGGAGGGTGCTACAACGGTAAGCAGCACACCTAATCCTAGCACACCTAGACTACATAATCATTCAACGTTTGTAGTGTGGAATGGCCCACTGCCAGGGTGGATCTTCTCTAATTCCCAGGGCTCAGCTTTAACGCTGAAGTTTCCTCAGTCCTGCACCAGGATACCCCCACAGAGGTGATCCTCCAGTGCTGCAGAAGCTCGTATCAGCTGCACCCGTGACAAATACTTTTTACAAGTTGAATCACTCATATTAACCCTCACAGCCAGGGCAGAGACAAGAGGTGGGCAGAAGGGCATGTATTGTAGGGATGGGGGCACAACAAATTACTTCTACCATAAGGCTGACAGGAGTAGTGACAGCGGCATCACTACATCTGGCAGCCCAGCTCTGCAAGGAGAGGAGGAGAGACCTGGGAGGAGGTGCAGGCTGTGCTCTCTCTCCCTCTCCTCCTCTAAGGTTTATACATAATGAAGCTGGGGGACAAAATTTGGCATATTTGCCCTGGGCACTAGATGATCTTGTCCCGGCACTGCTCACAGCATGCGGGGGTATCTGGGGGCAGAGACTGAAGATCAGGGCCCTCATTAATATTTATTGGATCCTGGGCAAACATTTTTTGGGCCCTCTCCTTCCATGTAATTTTACTCTCTACCTGTTCAGAGACATACAATAAATAGCAGCTAGACAGTGTGAATCACATGCGATGCGATTTCAGCCATACAGATAGTATGGCTGATATCACATTCGAATTAAACTCACACAGGACCCTTTTTTTGGTCCACACCAGAATCAGATCGCATGGGTGTTCATACCCATGCGATCTGATTCCTGTGCGAGTTTGCAGTTCGCACTGCGATATGAGAGCTGAAAAGGGGGTGTCATTAACAATGTATTGATACCTCCCTTCAGTTCCCACATCACACCTATGTGAACCGGGACTCAAGACCAGTTTATTGAATCATATCAGGCAGTGATTGCAATTGGTTGCCAGAGGTTACAGTGTATCATTACCGCTCACTGACTGGCTGGTAGAGGTTACACAACAATATGGCTCACTGATTATTTGATTGAGGTTACAGCACATGACTTCTGCTTGTTGATTGGTTGCTAGAGATTACTGTACAACAATACTGCTCACTGATTCGTTGCTAGAAGTTGCTGGACATCCTTACCACTCACTAATTGGTTGCTAGAGGTTACTACACATTATTACTGCTCACTGATTGGTTGCTAGAGGTTGCTGCATATCCTTACCGCTCAATGATTGTTTGCAAGAGGTTAGTACACAGTAGGCTTAAAGTGGTTGTAAAGGAAGAAGGTTTTTTATTTTAATGCATTCCATACATTAACTTAAAAAAACTTCTGTGTGTAGCAGCCTGCCCAACATGCCCTAATACTTACCCTGAGCCCCTTCTCTCTCCAGCGATGTCCACGATCCCCTCAGCTGTCCAGTACACTCCTCCTGATTGGCTGAGACACAGCAGCGATGTGATTTGCTCCTGCGGCTGTCAATCAAAGTCTGTCAGCCAATCAGGGGAGAGAGGGGGCAGGACCAGGTCGCGGCTCTGTGTCTGAATGGATACACAGAGCTCTCTCTTGGCTTGGGTGCCCCCATAGAGAGCTGCTGGCTCAGGGGGCACTCGAAGCAGGGAGGGGCCAGGAGAGCAGAAGAGGGACCCGAGAAGAGGAGGATCTGGGCTGCTCTGTGCAAATCCAACTGCACAGAGTAGGTAAGTATAACATGTTTGTTATTTAAAAGAAAAAAGTGAGCCTTTACAATCACTTTAATGACCACAGTTGTAGGCAGAACTTTCAAGAATGCCCCTTTACCTCCCCAGTGGGCAGCATTCAGCAGAAGTGATGGTTAATATGACCTCAGGGGCATGATATGTATATGAATGCCACCTCTATTTACATATCAATGTCGCTGGTCTGTGGCTATTTACATATTAATACAAGTTATTTACATGTAAGCCATCTGTACACAGCAATAGGGCAGAGCTGGGCAGCATTAGTAACAGAACTTCACAATGAGATATTGGGACACAGCATGGGACTAAAACTTCAAGGCACAAGGGAACTTAAACTGGGATAGTTGGCAAGTATGAGGCAGCTGCTTTGGGCCCCACAACAATGATGGGGCCCAGGGCAACTGTTCCTTTTGCCCTGCCTTAAAGACAGCCCTGCTGAAGATTTCAATCAAATACAACAGCCCCCAGCACACAGAACACTCTTCATTCATGGTAAGTACCGTCCTTGGTGCCATTTGTTTGAATAAAAAAACATTTTTGCTAAACTTCAGCTCTGATTCCACCCATGATGTGTAACGAGCCAAAGTTATAATCAAAGTTAACAATTCCATCATTTCTGTTTATTAGGCACTAGGCTGCGGATGGCATTTCCTCTTATAATTCTGATGCTTCTCATTACTGAGCTTATGTTTTATTAGACGCTGTACTTACCTTCAATTGCCTGTTTAATGCTCGGAAATGATCTGTTTTCCTTATTAAAAGTAATATACGGCCAAATCATGGCGTTATCGGAATTAACCTTCATACAGAATAGAATGGTATGGGAACCCAAGAGCCAGTCCATGTTATGAAGAGGAGAAACAAATCAGCATGATGACCCTTCAATAAATATAATATGCTTTTCATTACTCATCAATTCTTAATTGTTGCCTAGCTTGTTATCTCAAGCCAGATAAATAGGAAAGAGAGACAGAGAGATAATATGAATTACATTATATTATACAGTATTATATTATTTATTACATAGTATTTAATTATAACACTATTGGGGTCATTTACTATAGCGCAAATATGCGATCGAGCGTGACAGGATAATAGCGCCCAATTAAAGCTAATTAGGTCCTACAGGCCCATATCCCTACTTCCGGTAGATGTGAAAATCCTAGCGAAAACTTAGGCCACAAGGTTAAATATATATATATTATTATTATTATTATACAGGATTTATATAGCACCAACAGTTTGCGCAGTGCTGTACAATATAAAGAGAGACATTACAGCAACAGTACAATTCAAAACAAGAGGGTTAGAGGGGCCCTGCTCCTGCAAGCTTACAATCTAAGAGGGGTGGGGGGGGCTGGTGAAACAAAAGGTAGGGACTGTGAGGGATGAACTGATGGGGGGAGTAGAAGATTCCGTTGTTAGCTGGAGGCAAGATAGGCCTCCCTGAAGAGATGAGTTTTCAGGGATTGCCTAAAAGTGGACAGAGTAGGAGATAGGCGGACAGATTGAGGTAGAGAGTTCCAGAGGATGGGAGTGGCTCTGGAGAAGTCCTGAAGACGCGCATGGGAGGAGGAGACAAGGGAGATAGAGAGCAGAAGGTCTTGGGAGGAGCGAAGAGGGCGGTTTGGGCGATATTTGGAGATAAGATTGGTGATGTAGCTTGGGGCAGAATTGTAAATGGCTTTGTACGTCATGGTGAGGGTTTTGAATTTTATTCTTTGGAAAATGGGAAGCCAGTGGAGGGATTGGCAGATAGGAGTGGCGGACACCGAACGGTTGGTAAGGTGGATGAGTCTGGCAGCAGCATTCATGATAGACTGAAGAGGGGATGGCTTGCGGAGAGGTAGGCCAATTAGGAGGGAGTTACAATAGTCAATGCGAGCGATAACAAGGGAGTGAATAAGTTGCTTAGTGATGTCTGCGGTTAGGAAGGGGCGTATTTTGGAGGTGTTTTGAAGGTGAAGTCTGCATGATTTGGACAGTGATTGGATTTGGGGCTGGAAGGACAGGTCAGAGTCTAGGATTACACCTAGGACCTTGGCATGAGGAGAGGGACTGATAGTTGTATTATTGATCTTGATGGAAAAGTCGGGGGGGGGGGCATGGACTGGAGGAAAAATTATGAGCTCAGTTTTAGAAAGATTGAGTTTGAGGGAAGTGGTATTACATCCAAGCTGATATGTAAGTTATCCAAGCTGATATGGAAGCCATGGGAGTTTATTAACAGGCCAAGGGAGGAGGTGTAAATGGAGAAGAGAAGGGGTCCAAGAGCAGAACCTTGAGGTACCCCAACCAAAAGAGGAAGTGGAGAGGAGGAAGCTAATCAATCGGGCTTTATGCCCATGAAGTACACAGCCATTAATATTAGAAGAGTATACCTCAATATGCAGATGCAGGCAGACAATACTGGTCATCATGCCTTGTTGTCATTAGATGTCAAGAAGGCAGTCAACAGTGTTGAATGGCCATACTTATGGCAGACATTGCGACAATTTGGATTTGGCGAGACTTTCATTTTGATAGTCCAGCTTCTCTACCAGGCTCCGATGGCAGCAATACCGGAGGGAGGTAGGGAGTGGGACGAGGCAGGGATGCCCATTGTCCCCCTTGCTTTTCGCTCTTGCAAGTGAGCCCCTGGCAGCTTCAGAGCCCAAGGATAGAGGCGGGGTTGCCCTGCAAACCCGTAGCTATACTATCTGGCCTCCCAATTACAACATTCTGTTCGGGCGTTTGATAGTGGTCCACCTGCTGGCTCATCCTTCTCTCCCTTGGCTCATTCCATTATGAGGCATCATATGGGTAAGAGAGATATTCCAGGGGCACTTGATGCTGCAAACTTTAACACATCAAATAGTTTATATCCTACATACTCCCTAATGGTAAAAGTTTGGGCAAAGAATGTCATGGGCTTTACGAGCTACAGTTTAATATGGCACAACCCTGGGTATGAAGAACTGTCGAACCTCGCGTCGCACTGGAAGCGGTGGGGTGTTACTCACCTGAGCCAAATTTTCCACAATAGAGTACTCTGTTCCTTTGAAGATTTGTGTGCTGTCTTCTGCCTCCTGCCCATGATGAGGTTTCATTACTTCCAACTCCGGCATGGCTTGGCCACAGACTGGTCGCTGTCCCCCATGCCAGTGTTCAGATATGTGCAATCTGCTGTGGACACTAAGGGTTTTATATCCACTTGCTATGGTATGCTGCTGCCCTCTTATTTGGAGGACTACCCTAGCAATGCTAAGGAAAGATGGGAGGGAGATGTAGGTCCACTGGAAGAGGTACTTTGGGATAATGCACTTGAGTCTGTCCTACACACATAGGGTGGCAGGTGAGCCTGGGCACATCCTAATCACCCTGTACTGTGCAGATTCCTCCTGCTGCCTGGCTGCAGAGAAAGGGATGGGGGAATCTTTGTCCTCAGTCCCTTCCTCTGTCTCAAAAGTAAGACATCAGGGGTCTGTTTAGACCCCTGATTTTTTACCAAAGCCCCCCAAAAAAAAAAATGTATAATATTGTAAAAAATAATAAAAAAACAAAATTGTAAAAAAATAAATAAAATAAAATAAAATAAAAATAATCTACTGACACCGATCTCTGCCTTTCTGACATATATACACACTCATGTTTGTTTGCGCTTTGTGGTGCACCCCCCTAATGCAATAGGCTGCGCACACCTATGCCCACACAGCTTCTTAATTACTGCCCAGAGGCTATCGCAACTTTTTATTATACTTAGGGTCCACTATACTCCCCTTAGGCTACATCGAATGGGATTATTGCAGTCCCCTGTGTGTGCAAGATGCAAAGTGGAGGAGGGGGACCTTATCTGCCTTTTGTGGAGGTGCCCCAAGCTGCATAGGTATTGGAGAGCAGTACTAGACACTATACACTCAGCATTTCAGGTCTCCATACCCCTGGAACCGATTAGGTGTATACTGGGGATTTTAGATGATCTTCAAGTCACAGAGCTCCAGCAAACAGCGATTAACAGAGCCCTATTACAGGCTTGTAAACTTTTTACTACTGTGGAAGACAGATAGAGCACGACACATAAAGAGTGGATATACAATACGGGATGTACCCTTAAATTGGAAAAAGTAATCTTCCAGCACAGAGGGAGTCCACATAAGTTTGAACGCCTATGGGGTGATTAGCTCGTTCCAAACTAATTGGTGATAGATTGGCTATTGGGCTGAAGTGTGTAGTGCTGTATCTCAGGGCATGGCAATGTAACCATGTAATGCTTGTTTGTAATTACAATTTATTTCAGATGAACGGACTGATGTGCTCGGGGTTTTAGGATAAGATTTGTCTGCAATAGAGAATACCATATTCTGTCATAATTTACATTTTGCAACTGACGGTCTTGAGGTCCTATTGATGGCTGTAACAGTTTTGCTTTTTTCATAGAGCTGTATGTTTATTTGAACTTAATAAAATGTATTCCTGATTTTAATAAAAAAAGCCAATTAGGACTTCAACTCTCGGAAACTGGGTAGACATGCAAATGGAACAGCGCAATATTGCCGGCGAACATGCCTGTCAGATCGCATATGCGGGAATAGTGGAAGTCAATGGGGCTCGTACCTGCAAAATCCAAAGTCCTCATTGAAGACTTGTCTGCAGGGGGGCCTCGCCAGGGTGTGGCTATCAGGGCTGCAGCCCCGAATGTCCTGTCCATAGCCCCAAGTGTCTCGAGGGGTCCCTGATAGCGGGTGAGAGGCTTGACAGATCGGCGGGCAGGCAGCTTCACAGAGCCACGGGCAGGTGGCTTTACAGAGCCGCAAGTGGGCGGCTTCACAGAGCCGCCGGCGGCCTGCATAGGGGAGCCCCGAACGAGCGGGGCAAGCAAGCAGTAATGACATCATCTCTCTCTGCCCGCCCCGCATCACTGCTCTTCCGCCCTCACAGCCTGGCCAATGCAATATTAGTGGTGGTCTGGCGGGGAGCAGAGAGATGACATCATCTCTCACTGCCTCCCCACATCACCTCTCTCCTGTAATGTAAGGAAGGACACTCTGCTGGGGGACACCTGTGATGTAAGGAGGCACTCCGCTGGGGAACAGCTTTGATGTAAAGAGGGAAACTCCGCTGGAGGCACCTGTGATGTAAGGAGGAACTCTGCTGGGGGCACCTGTGATGTAAGGAGGCACTCCGCTGGGGGACAGCTGTGATGTAAGGAAGGACTCCGCTGGGGACACCAGTGATGTAAGGAGGCACTCTGCTGGGTGACATCTGTGATGTAAGAAGGCACTCCGCTGGGGACACCTGTGATGTAAGGAGGCACTCTGCTGGGTGATATCTGTGATGTAAGGAGGCACTCCGCTGGGTGACATCTGTGATATAAGGAGGCACTCCACTGGGTGACATCTGGGATTGTAAGGAGGCACTCCACTGGGGGCACCTGTGATGTAAGGAGGCACTCCACTGGGGGACAGCTGTGATGTAAGGAGGGATCCCGCTGGGGGCACCTGATGGAAGAAGGGACTCCGCTGGGGGCACCTGATAGAAGGAGGGACCCCGCTGGGGGCACCTGATGGAAGGAGGGACTCCACTAGGGACACCTGATGGAAGAAGGGACTCCACTGGGGGCACCTGATGGAAGGAGGGATTCCGCTGGGGCACCTGATGGAAGAAGGGACTCCGCTGGGGGCACCTGATGGAAGGAGGGACTTCGCTGGGGACACCTGATGGAAGGAGGGACTCTGCTGGGGACACCTGATGAAAGGAGGGACTCCGCTGGAAACATCTGATGGCATCTGGTAGAAAGCAACAGTGGCAAGTGACACACTCGGGGCTCCCACTGAATCTGCATTATGGTGAGTTGAACTATTTAATTTTATATTACAATGTAATAATAGAAATAATGCGCTTCAATCATCCTGACACCATACCAACCATGGTGTCGGGATGATTGAAGCGCCAACACCAGGTGTATGGAGTATCTTTATCTGCTGATTGTTAAACTTTCTGGAATACACATATTGCTATTGTGGTGTAGGATCTGGGCCTGCTGTCCCTCCATCCCTCTTTCTTTCCTTCTTTCTCTTCTCTTTCTTTCCCTCCCTATCTCTTTCTTTCTTCCTTCCTCCATCCTTCGTTCATCTCAGACGTGAGCCACACCCCCTAAATCCATGCCGCCTTTAAGCCATGCCCATAGTGCCGCTATAACAGGCAGAAAAGCACTGCTGAAACTAGCGACGCTTTACTGCTACCGCCCCCCCCCCCACCCCAGTATGAGAGTGCAGTAACATGTCACTGCAATTTTTGGTGAACGGGTATCCAATACCCATTCACATAGGGGGCAGCAGGATCTGATTTATCAGATTCAGATAAGCCCCCGCCTGCAGACCCGATAACCCTGGCCAGTGGTTGTCGGGGTCTGCAGGCGGGGGGCTTATCAGAAGAGGCTCTTGTCCCCATCAACATGGAGACAAGGTGCTTTGGGGGGCATCCCAAAGCACCCTCCCCATGTTGAGGGCATGTGGCCTGGTATAGTTCAGGAGGGGGCACTCGCTTGCCCCCCCATCCTGACCTCCAGGCTGCATGCTCGGATAAAGGGTCTGGTATGGATTTTGGGGGGGACCCCACGCCAATTTTTTTTTTTAATTTTGGCGTGGAGTTCTCCTTAAAATCTATGCCAGACCCAAAGGGCATGGTATCAACTTTGGGGGGCCCCATGCCAAATTTTGTTTAAAAAATGCTTTTTGGGGTATTTTTTTCTTAATTTGGTGCTTAGAGAATTCACATTTAGTTGACAGATTTCATGGCTTACCTAGTCCACAAAATAATTTGTAGAGCACTAAAATTCAGCTTTGGAGCAGGGATTTTTTTATTTAGGTTTCTTTTGGAGGGGGTTTCTTCCCTGCCATCCCCCCTCCTTCCCATTACACTTTCTGCTCTAACTTGCATGTGTGCACAACCAAATACTTTTGTATGCAACTAGATTTAATACAGGTTTGAATGGGTATGAATAGTTTGCACTTAGAAAATATGTATTTAGAGTCTGCAAAAGTCAAACATAGAGCAATCAACTTTTTATTCAAACATTAGTATAAACATTTGGTACATTTATGTACTTGGGCCAAAAAAAAAAACATGGTAATTATGCTCCAGCTTTTGACAATACAGTTAGAAGGGTCTACAAGGGTAGGACACCAAAAATTAGACACATTAAACAAATGATCACTTTAGAAAAGCAGGGATACAAATAAAGCTAATAACAAGCATGACTAACCTTTTTTTGTGGTCAGAGGTCCTTGCCACAAACCCCAAAAAAGTTACATGGCAGAATTATCATTAGCAAAAGCAGACAAAATTAATACAAAAGCCTAAAAGTAAACACACAAACTACATTGACACACACAGCAGGAATGAATTAGCCAGAACCTTCCTTTTCATCTCAACCATTACATAGCAGTTGTAAGTCTAACATGTGAGATTTAGAAGCAATAATCAAACAACAAGCTTAGTGGGGTGTGGGTCAAGAATTATGCATCCCAAAGCCCACAAAAATCATATCTATTTGTAACCCAATATACAGACTGCAAAGAAAAATTCAGGCCTGTTCTTAGGCCAAACACCCACCACAAATGCTGGCCTTTAAATTACCTAGCTAAGCTTCCTAGCACCCAGTAAAGGACACACCCACCAGGCCTCAAGTGCTCACACTGTTCATTAGGAATGCACACTCTTTACAAATGAAAAAATGCCTCAGCATATAAATCTGTGTAGGATAAAGCTCAAAATAACAAATGTCCAAGGCTCAGTGATCCCAAAAATCTCCAAATCAAACGTGTACATTGTTGGGCACATGGAGGGTCCAAAACAGGAAATGACAACTGTGTGAGGGGTGCTTCACACAAATTGGTGAAATCCATCAAAAGTGTAACCACTGGTGAAAAAGAAACTTTAACACCACAAGATACAAACCTCTAGCCAGGTAGCAAGTTTGGGATTCAAACTCAGAACCTCAGTGCTGCTAGGCAGAAGTGCTAGCCTGTGAACCCTTGACAACCACTTTAACCAACAGGTAAGCCTATAATAAGGCTTACCTGTGGGTTCCCTGCATATCTCCTAAATCTGCACGGTTTAGGAGATATACAGTGTGCTGTGATGTGCCCATGTCATCGGGCACATGCGCAGTAAAGAAACGGCCTCTGTGCCGTTCCTACACTGAGATCATGTCGTGATAGGCGGCTCCCCCCGCGCATGCGCGGGAGTGACGTCACGTGACTTCGGCCAGGCACAGAGCTGGAGATCGTGGCTCCGGAAGGAAGAGGGTTAGAAGATGGACGCTTCCTACTGTGGGGACAGCACGGGACATTGTGGGCTTCCAATGCAGGTAAATGCCACATAATGGGCTAATATGCAATGCATACTAGCCCATTATGCCTTTGCATTGCAGGGTAATAAAGAGGAAGTAAAACCCATCAGGGTTTACTTCCTCATTAAACTGCATCTCTGTGGTGTAAAATTGTCCTAAGTCCCAGAAGTTAATCAATGCAGATGTACTGTGGAAAGCCAGTGAACAACCTGTTTCTGCCATCCGTTTTGAAGGCTTATGGCTGATTACTGTCAGCATGCTGAGAGATAAACAGCTGTCATTTTGTGGGTTTAGGCTTGGTAAGAGGCTGCAATTAGTGGTGGTGGGGAAATGTTAAGGCTGATTAGAGTCCTTGCCCATGGAAAACATATGACATGATTTGCAATGGTGGTGGAACAATCCTACACATAAATATTACATTTAAACATGGCCCTGAGTGATGAGTTATGTTTAACAACATAGGGAGATCAAACAACCTCCCTACATGAAGTGATATGTTTGGGATTCGAAAGCAGAACCTCAGTGCTGCGAGGCAGAAGTTCTAGTCTGTGAGCCACTGAGCTGCCACATGTGGAGCCTTCCTACACCTAAATACACATCTACTGCATTTATTTGGACATATAGGTGGTGAAATTACATTAGTCAGGAATTATTCTTCTTGATTTATTCGGTGATATTTGGTGGTTCTAGGTGTGTGAGTGTAGAATAGTGATGTTACCCTTTGATTTTTGGGAACGCCATTTTTATTTGTGATGTTGGTTTCACTTTTTTTGGGCTCAAATTAGGATCATTTGGAAATAATTAAAAATACAAAATTGTGACTCATTTTATATTTGTATAAGCAATGGTATTGTTTGTGGTTTGTAAAGACACCTGTGTGAGTTTGGGGAAATATTTTTGTGACAGCATCAAGTGAAAGTGACAGAAAAAAAAATATTTTACCAAAACATGAAAACTTTACACATTCTAGCATTCTTAAAAACAAAATAGATAAAGAAGAAGCAACATTGTTGCAAGGACAATTTCTTTGAGAGAAAGATACATTTCATCTCAACATGAAAAGGATTTCTTTGGGGAAGTTACACTTGTACCGTTAGAATCAATGGCTGAAACTTGCATTGGGCTACATAACTCTCTTTTTAACTCCCAAAAAGCCAATGGAGCTAAAATGAGAGTAGCTTGCATGTCTGAGCATGCTCAGTTGTGCTTAGCTGTGTTGTACAGCTAGTTGTAAAGAGACAGGGAATGTATCTCTTCTCAGACTTTTAAAGATATTTCAGTGTAGAATTCACTTTTTCACACACTTTAAAAGCAGATTATCTTTAAAAAATATATTGCATATTTTAGTACCATTTCGGCGATTATATCATGCTCTAAACATTATTTCCATGTGCAATTCTCCAGGCCCTAACATGAGTACGGGTTTGAGCACTGTAGTGAATTCCGTTTTGGGAGTTATATTGCCCCAGCTCTATTGTGAATTCCGTTTTAGCATGAATTACCGTGATTGCGGCATTTTAGCGCTAATTACCGCAATCGCTGTAATTTTGCTGCTAATTAGCGGCTGGCGCTATAGTAAATGACCCCCCTTGTTTCATCTGATGATTATCACCAGTATAATGCCAGGAATGAATATGGAGTATATAGAAGTATGTCAGAAAGGGAACATATTTTTATTTTTACTGTTATAAACTGTTATAGACATCGTATAATACAGCTTCTCTGAGATTTACAGCACAAGCTGTATGCAGCCATCCAATAAATACTCTCAGTTCTTGAATTGATCCCAAGTCCTGGGAACAGACCCCTGCTCCTCCGTCTCCCTTGGGCTCTTAGCACACTTTAACCACTTTCATCTGCGGAAGATTTACCCCCCTTTATGACCAGACCAGTTTTGCAATACGGCACTGCCTTAATTTGACCACTTCAGCCCCAGAAGGATTTACCCCATTCCTGACCAGAGCACTTTTTGTGATTCCGCACTGCGTCACTTTAACTGACAATTGCGCGGTCGTGCGACGTTGTACCCAAAGAAAATTGATGTCCTTATTTTCCCACAAATAGAGCTTTCATTGGTGCTATTTGATCACCTCTGTGGTTTTTATTTTTTGCGCTATAAACAAAGAGTGACAATTTTGAAAAAAAAAAACAATATTTGTTACTTTTTGCTACAATACATATCCAAAAAAATATAAAAAAAAACAAATTTATTCATCAGTTTAGGCTGATATATATTCTTCCTCATATAAGCACATATTGATTGATTTGCGCAAAAGTTTTAGCGTCTACAAACCATGAGAATTGATTTATGGCATTTTTATTTATTTTTTACTGGTAATGGCGGCGATCTGCGATTTTTATCAGGACTGCGTACATATCGGACACTCTTGACACTTTGGGACCGCTGACATTTATACAGCGTTCAGAGCTTTAAATAGCCACTGATTACTGTGTAAATGTCACTGGCAGGGAAGGGGTTTAAACTAAGGGGCAATCAAGAGGTTCACTGTGTTCCCTGCTAGGTGATTGTAAATGTGCAGGGGCTGGGATGACTGGGGGAGGAGAGTGATCGCTGCTCCCATATACTGGGAACATATGATCACTCTCTTCTGCCCTGTCAGAACGGGGATCTGCTTGTTTACATAACGGATCCCTGTTCTGTCACTGCCGGGGAGCGATCGCGGGTGGCTGGCAGACATCGAGTTCGCCCCACCCACTGATTGGCTCCCCCGCTAACGTTTGAGCTCGCCCTCGGCGGCCGCGCCCGCCCACAATATTGGCTCCTCACTCCTGTTCGCGCAGGAAGACCATGTTGCCACTGTCAATCCACAGTGGACGGTTGGCAACTGGTTTACTAACAATTGCGCGGTTGTGCGAGGCTGTACACAAATAAAATGTATGTCCCTTTTTTCCCACAATTAGAACTTTCTGTTGCTGGTATTTGATCAACTCTGGGTTTTTTTTCATTCTTTGTGTTATAAAAAATAAATAAATGCACTTTCTGCTATAAAACATATCCAATAAAAATCTTTTTCTTCATAAATTTAGGCCAATATGTATTCTGCTACGTATTTTTAGTAAAAAAAATCCCAATAAGGTCCCTTTCACACTGCCCCGACTTGAAAGTTGCACAGTTTTGCCACAATATAGCTGCAATTTCAGGGAATGCCTGTGTAAATTTGAGGTCTATGGATCTTAACTCGCATCAAAATCGGACCAAAGTAGTACAGGGAATACTTTGAAGTCGGTGCGACTTGAAGACTCACAGATATGAATGGTTATCATTGGGAATCATGGGGTATGACTTGTCATCCGAATCTCATGTCCAAAGTTGCAGGAAAAGTCGCACACATGTTAAAGGGGCCTTAATTATTATTGATTGGTTTGCACACAGGTTATAGCATCTACAAACTAAGACAAAGACAAAAAAATTGTCTTTTATTTAAGGATAGAGGTGATATGAATCCATTTATTATCAAATTGTTGTTTGGTTCCTTTTTAAATCCTAATGATAACAGAAATCACCCAAATGGCCATGATGAAAAGTCCTTCCATATGCTCCTTGCCACTCATAGCCTGCCACCAGATGCAGTGTGCCACTTGCCACCCATAGCCTGCCACCAGATACAGTGTGCCACTTGCCACCTGCAGCCGTGCCACTTGCCACCCATAGCCTGCCACTAGATGCAGTGTGCCCCTTACACTCATAGCCTGCCACTAGATGTGGTGTGCCTATTTCCACCCATATCCTGCCACCAGATGCAGTGTGTCCCTTGCCGCTCATAGCCTGCCACCATATGCAGCGTGCCACTTGCCACCTGCAGCCATTCCACTTGCCACTTATAGCCTGCCACTAGATGCACTGTGCCCCTTGCCACTCATAGCCTGCCACCAGATGCAGTGTACCACTTGCCATTTGCAGCTGTGCCACTTTACACCCATAGCCTGCCACCAGATGCAGTGTCACTTGCCACCTGCAGCCTGCCACCAGTCTAACACACTGGAGCCCCGGGAAGGTGAACACCCCTCCTGCCGCTGGGTGCCACATCTTCAGCTCTGAGGGGTTCATGCTGGGACCTGTACTCCTTCTCTTTTGGGGTATGTGACCCCTCAAAGTGAAGTACTACAAGCCCCAACATGAACCCCTGATATCTAAAGGTGTGACCCCATAGATTTCATAGGTTCATGCTGGGACCTGTAGTTCACTAGATGGAGGGGGGTGACATCCTTAGATATCAGGGCAGGGTTCCTGCTGGGACTTGTATTCCTTCACTTTTGGGGGGGTCACATCCCACAAAAGTGAAGGACTACAAGTTCCAGCATGGAACTTGCCCTGATATCTAAGGATGTGTCCTCCTCCCATCCCTCTGAGGGTGTCGTCCCATCTGTCCTCTGCTCTTTTGTCAGTATATACATCTGCCGACCGTCATCTCTGCAGTCTGCACTGAGGTTTGCTAGTGGCTCCAGGCTGACGCACAACTCCCTGAGCTCTGCTGTGTAGTGCTGACAGTTCAGCACTGAACGCTGGCTGCTGGGGAGACATCACTGATGATCTTAGCCTGATCTGCTTCTGAGTGCTTTGATTTGCCTTTTTTACCTAAATTCATCAAGGTTTTGCTTTCTCTGCCTCTGTACTCTGTAATTACTTTCTCACGATGTTTCAGCTGCATGCCAGCCTCCGAGGAGATCATACAGGGAGGAGGTGGGTAGAGCTGGCGGAATAGGAGGAAGTTAAATCCTCCTCCACTCTGAATGCTGGGGCTTCTCTCTCCTTCTCCTCCTAACGTCACTGGTTGCTAGACACCAGGCGGGCCACGGCTAGCAACTAGTTTGGGCAGGGAGCCAAGGGCCACTAGTGAACAGCTTGGAGGGGGTCTTGGACAGTGACAGCGGCGATGCAGTACAAGGATGACATGGCACACTAGAGGGAGGGAGCCTCAGGTCCTTGGACAGTGTGCCTCTTGTTGCCGCCCCTCTTTAACTGCCGCCTGAGACCTATGGTCCCATCAGGTCCCATGGTAGGGCCGGCCCTGGGTACAGTGCTACATGACCACGCAATTGTCATCCAAAGTGTGATAGCACTGAAAGCTGAAAATTGACCTGGGCAGAAAGGGGGTGAAAGTGCCCGGTATTGAAGGGGTTATAGCCCAGTTGAACTCTGTTAATTGCTTCCTCTCCAAGGCATTTTTTTTTTTTTTTTGCACACATGATAAAATCTGCAGTACTGGCTATAAAATCATTTTAAAACCCCCAGAACATTATATATTGTCTAAGAGACCCTGGTACAGGTACAGTTTAGTTCCGCTTTAGTTATTACAATAGCTTGACTGTATGAGATCTGAAGGAAGAAAGTTATCTTTATTTTATTACATGAAGAATAAAAGACAGTTTCCACATTTGATCCATGCTTCATAAACCATGTCAAGGCTAATCCAACAAGCACTGGTCAGTCAATGTCAGATGAGATCAAGTGTTCTTGTTCCAGTACGACAGAAGATAAAATAAAAACATGTTGCTGATTTACAATAGAAAATAAAGAAAGCCGGGAAAAATGTTTATAGAGTGCTGGCACCATGGCCCCCGTGAGATGTTCAATGCATGCAGTGTGGCCCTAGCTTGCCACATATGTTGAACGCATTGCTGCTTTTGTGCCTTCTGATCTGATAACATTCACTATGGAATACAAGTATCATCAATTCACCTAAAGTGAATGCAAATAAAAGAATGGGACTGGTTTGTTGGCAGGTGTAGTTCAGCCTCCCTGCACAGACGGCGCTGTTGTGGCAGCCGCCATGCAGAAAGGAGGGAGGATAAGAGGAACTCTTATTCCTAGGAGGCCTCTGTAGGTGTCATCAGAGGTGCAGCTTTCCAATTGGATGCTTCTGTGCTGCTTGATCTTTGGGGCCATAGGGGTGGCCGTGCTAGATTTATCTGATGTCCTGTCCATAGCAAACCTTTTTTTTTTTTTTACTGTAAGGTTTCACTTTTAAAAAATTACTTTTGTTTCAGGAAGTAGCATTTGCAGTTTTTATTTATTCTGGGGGTATATTTTTTTATGTTGAACTCTATTTTTTTTTTGCTTTTGTTTGCTGCAAGGCTTTAAATAGGCATTTTTTTAGGGGGTGTAGCACCCTCTAGTGCAGGGGTAGGGAACCTGCGGCTCTCCAGCTTTGTAGAACTACATTTCCCATCATGCTTCTGGGAGTAATTGTATCCATCAGCCTTGCAATGCCTCATGGGAAATGTAGTTCTACAACAGCTTGAGAGCCGCAGGTTCCCTACCCCTGCTCTAGTGTTATCTTCAGCCCTTAAGGGGGTTCACTTGTTCTCATCCTACCTATCCCAATGCACCTTCAGTGCCACTTACAACTCTACTACCTCCTCTCCACTAGCTTTCTCCATTGGGGTCCCCCAAGGTTCTATTCTTGGACCTCTCCTTTTCCTAATCTACGCCTCCTCCCTGGGTCAGTTGATTGCCTCCCTTGGCTTTCAATATCATCTCTTCCCTGACGACACCCAAATCTATCTCTCCATCCCTCAGCTCACTCCACCAGTCTCCTCACGCATGACCAACTTGCTAACAGACATATCAGCCTGGATGTCACATCACTTCCTCAAACTCAACTTACCCAAAACCAAGCTCATGATATTTTCTCCCCCACATTCCTCTTCCCCTGTTTTCCCTGTCAAAATCAAGGGCTCAACTATCAACCCGTCCCCCCATGCCAAGGTCCTAGGTGTAATCCTGGACTCTTAACTATCCTTTCAGCCCCACATCCGGTCGCTGTCCAAAGCTTGCTGCCTCAACCATCGCAACATCTCCAAGATACGCCCCTTGCTAACTAATGACACCACAAAACGTCTAATCCACCCTCTGGTAATCTCTTGTCTCGATTACTGCAACTCCCTCCTCATTGGCTTACCTTTGAATAGGCTATCCCCCCTTGAGTACATCAAGAACGCTGCTGCCAGGCTCATCCAGGGCCGGCTCTACCACTAGGCAAAGTAGGCGGCCGCCTAGGGCGCACTGCCGCCAAGGGCGCCAAGCCCCTGTCCATATACTACCCCAGCCTGTCCATATACTACTCCAGCCTGTTCATATACTACCCCAGCCTGTCTATATACTGCCCTAGCCTGTCCATATACTACCCCAGCCTGTCCATATACTACCCCAGCCTGTCCATATACTACCCCAGCCTGTTCATATACTACCCCAGCTTGTCTATATACCACCCTAGCCTGTCCATATACTACCCCATCCTGTCTATATACTGCCCTAGCCTGTCCATATACTACCCCAGCCTGTCCATATACTACCCCAGCCTGTCCATATACTACCCCAGCCTGTCCATATACTACCCCAACCTATCTATATACTGCCCTAGCCTGTCCATATACTACCCTAGCCTGTCCATATACTACCATAGCCTGTCCATATACTACCCCAGCCTGTCCATATACTACCGCAGCTTGTCTATATACTACCCCAGCCTGTTCATATACTACCCCAGCTTGTCTATATACCATCCTAGCCTATCCATATACTACCCCATCCTGTCTATATACTGCCCTAGCCTGTCCATATACTACCCCAGCCTGTCCATATACTACCCCAGCCTGTTCATATACTACCGCAGCTTGTCTATATACCACCCTAGCCTGTCCATATACTACCCCATCCTGTCTATATACTGCCCTAGCCTGTCCATATACTATCCCAGCCTGTCCATATACTACCCCAGCCTGTCCGTATACTACCCCAGCCTGTTCCTATACTACCCCAGCCTGTACATATACTACCCCAACCTATCTATATACTGCCCTAGCCTGTCCATATACTACCCTAGCCTGTCCATATACTACCATAGCCTGTCCATATACTACCCCAGCCTGTCCATATACTACCCCAGCCTGTCCATATACCTGCGGACCACGGCTGGCATAAGAAAGCGAGCCGGTTTTGCCATTATTTGTCTTTAGACTAGGTCCAGAGGCACATGTGCGGGCCTGTGGACCATGGCTAAAAAAATAGGTAGAGAGGTGCTGCAAAAATCTCCATCTCCGCCACCTCCATCGTATACATGGACAGGGCAAAGGGAGTGGAGCCAAAGGGGTGGCAAAATGAGGTTTCGCCTAGGGTGTCAAAGATCCTTGCACCAGCCCTGGGCTCATCCACCTTACAAACTGCTCAGCGTCTGCTACCCCTCTTTGCTAATCCCTCCATTGGCTGCTACTCAACCAAAGAATTAAAGTCAAGATACTAACCATAACTTAAAAAGCCATCCATAACTTGACCCCCAGCTGCATCACTAACCTGATCTCAAAATACCAACCAAATTGTTCTCTTCATTCCTCCCAAGACCTCCTGCTCTCTAGCTCCCTTGTCACCTCACCCCATGCTCGCCTCCAGGATTTCTCCCGAGCCTCTCCAATCCTCTCGAATGCTCTACCCCAATCTGTCCGACTTTCTCTGACTTTGTCCACTTTCAGACAATCCCTGAAGACCCTTCTCTTTAGAGAAGCCTATGTGGCCCCCACCTAACTGTACATTTATTTTCTTCATCAGTACATCCCCCCACAAATATTACCTCTTGTATCTCTAGACCCTCCCTCTTAGATTGTAAGCGCCAATGAGCAGGACTCTCTGATTCCTACTGTTTTAAAGTGTATGGTAGTGGTCTACCCTCAAGTTGTAAAGCACTCCGTAAAGTGTTGGTGCTATATAAATCCTGTATAATAATAATATTATAATGACATAATATTAATCCAATCCAATGTGTTCCTCGTGCTGTTGGCTCCTGGATTCTGTGAAATCTTCCTCCTCCTCCGAGTCATGTCCCCATGGCTGATTTTGCTTTCTTTTTTCATTTTGACTAAACTCAGGCTTTAAGTTCATCTGTTACTGACCTTCTGTTCTTGGAGCTGCTTTTTGTTCTCGGCACGCCACTGCATTGTTTGAGGGAAAAAAGAACTAAGTGCAAGAACAGTGCGCACTAAAAAAAAAAAGCAAGCGTAAATGATTTTATAAGCTCACTGACTCATCCATTGGGATGTGGTCCCTAAACTGCAATATAAATATTATACTAAAAATAAACTAATAAGACCAAAAGGTGTTGTCACATAAAGAAATTATCCAGGCCGGGCCTTTTCTGGCTCTTTTTGTTCACGTTTAGCAATCAGTATTTTTTGAAAATTACTTAGAACCCCCAAGCATTATATATATATATTTAAAGCAGAGGCCCTAGAGAATAAAAACAATTTTTTTATGTTACACGGTATTTGCGCAGCAGGTTTTCAAACAAATTTTTTTGTGAACAAATCGATTTTTTATTAATTTTAGTGCAAAACACAACACTCATCCCTTTGTTTTTGTAAAACATAAAAGATGAAGTTACGCCGAGTAAAACGATACTAAAAATGTCATGCTTTAAAATTGCGCACGCCCGTGCAGCAATGACAAACAATGTGAATTTTACTATCCATAGGCGATGATTTAAAATCCTTTACAGATTACCACTTTAGTTTTACAGAGGAGGTTCTGCTGCTAGAATTACTGCCCATGAACTGAAGTTCGTGGTGATACCTCACATGTGTGGGGCGATCGCTGTTTGCACGCGTGCGGGACCAAAGCACATTTTTGCCTTTGTGCACAAGCATGGGAGGACGGGGGCGCTTTATTTTTTTATTTTATTTTTTTTAATTCTTTATTTAATTTTTACACTGTTTATTTATTTATTTGTTGATCACTTTTATTTCTGTCACAAGGAATGTAAGCATCCTTCTGACAGAAATAGGCACGTGACAGGTCCTCTTTATGGAGAGATCGGGGGTCTATAAGCATTTAAAGCATTCAAAGCACCAAGATCTGTGTTTTTGAATGCTTTCGATTTTCAATAATTTCCGAGTAAACCAGAAGTGATGTCATGTCATCGCTTCAGGGTTACTGTTACAAACAGCCAATCAAACCCAATTCTGGCTTTGCTCAGCTGTCCAGCTAGCCGGCGGACATATTGGCTGGTCGCTCAGGTCTCCCAGTGAGATGGGAGAGCCCGAAAGAGGCGCGGAAGGTGGCGAGAGGGGTGGACGTCCCCTCCCACTTCTTGTAATAGCAATCGAGTGGCTGGTGACCCCCTCTGATTGCTATTACAAGACAGCTGACCACCGGCTCTAAAAAAATGATACCGGGGTGATACCTGCAGATGCATATAATTCCTCTATAACTACCGAAAGTCCAGTGACGTACGGGTATGTCATTAGACGGGAAGTGGTTAAAAAATACAAAAAAATGTATAACCATTATACTTTTTTGTATTTTATACAATTGGGATCTAATAAAACATTAATTTTAATATTGTGTCCCATAAATAACCTCTTTATGGGATGACACCTTGTGTTCTTTTAGGTTTATTTTTGTTTTCCAAAACCACTTCACATTATATCACTCACAGCACTTTCTTATCCCTATAAATGAAATAAAAGTTAGTCATACATTGGTTAGGGCTATTATCCCTGATTAAATCCCCTCCCTGCCGACTGTACGCAAATATCTGGACTCGGCTTGAAAGGGTTGCACCGGGGTGATGTATGCAGCGCCCCAGTCTTGCTTTTAGAGCCAACGGTCGGCATTCTTAGAGTGACAACCGATGCGGCTACCAGCAGCTCAGCTTTTATCCCAAGCAGCGCCCAAGAAGGGACATCTCCTGCTTCCGCCGCCTTCCACAGCTCGCCCGGGGTCTCCTGTCCTACCGGGAGGCCCGAGCGACCAGCCGGAACGTCAGGAATCAGCTTTGATCGAGTCTCGGTTCTAGAAACCCAGAAGCGATGTCATGACATCACTTCTGGTTTGCTTAAGACTTTGTTGCTCTGCTGATCCCCACTGAGCAGGCAGATGACAGGTCTGTCTCCGCTCATTGTGCAGAGCGGACATGGACACAGTCCCTTTCTCCTCTATGGGGAAATCAAGTGAAAATGGGCATTAAAGTTGGCGGGCACCAAAACTGCGGCTCAACTGCACATTTTTACTGCCTCCCAAACGAACCTCCGTCATTTTTACACGTCAACTCGGCGTCAAAACCACGGGCGGTTGAAATTACGGGTAAAAGTGAACTAAAGGGGTATCTCCTCTTTCCCTGACACAGGTACAGGCGAGACGTGTTACTCGCCTCTGTCTGGACAGTAGACGGACGAGTCACCCCTAGTCGTCTCGTTGTTTCAGAATTCGTTTGGTCTTCACTACAGTACTGTAGCGAAGACCCAAAGATCTTGGCTCTGAGCTAGTTTCGACTAAGGACTGCAAGGCCGACCAGCGAGCCCGGAGGGCCATCCTGT
>BLSH010481640.1:86205-98432 GCA_018402905.1 Glandirana rugosa
CAATTAGGTATCACTACTCAATAACCCCCACCACCTCCTCGAAACAAAGCTCCTCCACCACCCCCAATAACTCATCACTATGGATTAACTCAGGTGTGTTTGCCACCTCATCCCTTTAATCCAGGACACATACTAATTACACAGGTTGTTCTGTGGCTGATTAAGGTGGTAATTAAACTCTCTTGGTGCCTCATCTGCATTAAATTAGCCTCAGAACAACCTGTGTAATTCATATGTTTGGGTTTAAAAGGATAAGGTGGCAACCCTACTCACAACCCCCCACCTATCAGAGTCAGTGGTGTCACTGAGAAGGAAAAATGCCCCTGAATGGGTGGTGTCACTGAAAGGAAAAACATCCCCCTACATTGGTGATGCCACTGGAAGATACACTACTACAAATATACCCATTTTACGCCCAGCACGGAGCTCCTCCCTCAAACCTAGCCCCCCCCCCCCCCCGACTATAAAGCAGCATCCTCCATGGCGGCCAATATGGTCTCTTCTCCTCTCGGCCACTGTCTGATTGGCCAGGAAGAGAATCTGGAAGGCAATAGCGAATATTAATTTGCTATTGTCACACAAGTGGGTGGGCACTGCGCCCTGAGCCCACCCTTTATGAAGCCAATCAGAGCCTCAGGCTTTAATCACGTGCTTCGAAAAAAAAAAAAGTTGAAATCCATGCGCCCGGCACCCCGTATGTATGTTAGGGGCAGGACGCATGGATTAGGGGGGCGGCACCCTGTATGGATGGGCTGACACTGCCCGAGAGGCAGACAAAGATTCTAGTTGTGAACTCCCGCTTAGAGCCAACTCTGTCCCTCCTCCACTGGAACCTTTCCCACTGTCCCTCACAAGCGGGTTCCTGTCCCTGACCTACCACTCCACCAATATAACTGCAGGGGGACAGGCTCTACACACCAAAGGCCAAATTACAAGCAGCCACCCCTGGAATGGTTGTCACATACCAAAATTCAACTGGTTCAGCAGGAACCAGCCGACTTTCACCCACCCGCTGCTGTTTGCCGGTAGGTCCGGCACTTACCCCTTTGTGGTGTGGTGCAGGCAGGGGCTCAGCAGGCAGCAGCTCCGAGTCCTCTCCATGGCGGCCAAGCAGCGTGGTGCAGCGGCTCCAAGTCCTCTCCGCGGCGGCCTCCAGCTCCCCCTCTCCTCCTCCTAGGCATCGAATAGGAACTCCTGTCCTTTCAGCCAATCGGGTAATGGGTAATAGACCCACTTCCCGATTGGCCGGGAGGAGGATCAGTGTTGCAACAGCGAATATTTCATTTGCTGTTGCAACACACCTGGGTGGGTTCCACACGAAATGCTCTGCGACCCTTAAGCGCAAAATGATGTTCCCGTACGTGATTTCTGTTATCAGCTCTGGGGCGCGCGATTGGACCCTCAGGAACTCGCTTCCAATTTGCATATATGTGAACCCAGCCTTACCAAAGTGATCTGTGCTTGGTTAGATGGTGCGAAGAGCAGAGGAGACATTGGGGTCTATTAGACCCCTAATGTCGCCATAAAGTGTCACCTGCCCAATGCTACCACATAGAGGTTCATTAACTCCTTGTGATAGAAATCAAGTAACTATAAATAAAGACATTTAAAGAAGAAAGTAGAAAAAAATAAAATGATAATAAAATATATTAAAATAAAAAAAATGCCCAAACCCCTGTTGCCCTGCACAAACGCAAGCCCAGGGTGTGCACTCGTGTGTAAACACCGCGGTTGCACCACAAGTGTGACATATCACCGCAAACATCAGAGTGAGAACAATAATTCTAGCACAAGATCTCCTAGTTAACTCTAAATTGATGGGCTATAGAGGCTTTTAAAGCATCTCCTATGGTGATTTTTGGGGACCAAAGTTTTAGCCATATCGCAGACGCACACAATATTAAGACATGGAATGTTTGGTATCAATTTACTCGATGCAACCTCATCTTTTATATTTTAACCAAAAATGGGTATTATATGGTGTGGTTTTGCACTAAAATTCATTTTATTATATTTTTCCTGGAAAATTTGCATTTAATAAACAGTTGCGAAAATATCATGTGAAACAAAAATGTGCAACTATATCTTTTTATTCTACAGGGCTTCTGCTTTCAGAAAATATGTAATGTCTTGGTTGGTATTTATTTAATTTATTGCAAAAAAATATGATTTTTACATGCGACAAATAAAAAAAAGTTGCTCTAGAGTTGAACTGGTTAACTATTAATATTTAAACGTTTTTGTTTCTGCTTTGTTTATTCATATTTTTACACATTTCCCATTTAAAAAGTGCAAAAGGGAAAAAATCCCACTTTATTTAATTCATAAATAACTTTGCAATGTTTTGTACCAGAATCAAGCTCTTAAACCTCGTACACACGATGCGATTGTCGTACGACCGCACGTCCAACTTTTCCCAAAATCGGCTGTCTGTGATTTTGTCTAGCGTACTGTCCGGAGTAAAGTTATCGTTCGACAAAGGCGAACGTAGTGGCGTGTTACGAGCGTATAAAGAGCAAGTTCAGTTGAATGTGAATTGTGAATTACGAACGTAGGGTTACACGACCGAACACTTCCGGCTCGTTCCTGGCTTCTGAGCATGCATGTTTGTACTTTCAACTTTTGTTTGTCCAACTTCTGTACAGACGAGCCGAAAATAGGATGACGCCTTTCCGGCAGACAAAAATGCTCTTGTTTGCTCTTACAACTTTTGTTGGATGATAATTGAAAATCGGCTGTCAAATGGAGCGTACTAATGGTCGGATTATCGGATGACACGCTGTCATACAACAATTTATGACTGATAATTGTACTGTGTGTGCCGGCCTTTAGGGCTCGTTTACACTTGCTGTGATTTACACACACGTTAAAGCGCCTACCGCTTCAACATGCGTTTTTGGTGCTATGGTGATTTTTTTTTTAAGATTTAATGAAACTTGGTAAATGTCTCTGTGTGTGTGTTTTTATTTTCTATTTGCTTTAAAGGGGCCCGGTAGAACCCCAGCTCAGTAGTACCCCCAATCAGCAGATCCTCAGCTCCTGTTCAGAAGATCCCCAGCTTATTAATACCCTTGTTCAGCAGTTCCCTGCTCAGTAGTACCCCCAGCTCTGCTAATCCCCTGCTCGGTAGCAAGCCCCAGCTCTGCTGATCCCCTGCTCAGTAGCAAGCCCCAGCTCTGCTGATCCCCTGATCAATAGCAAGCCCCAGCTCTGCTAATCCCCTGCTCAGTAGCAAGCCCCTGCTCTGCTTATCCCCTGCTCAGTAGCAAGCCCCAGCTCTGCTGGTCCCCTGCTCAGTAGCAAGCCCCACCTCTGCTGGTCCCCTGCTCAGTAGCAAGCCCCAGCTCTGCTGATCCCCTGTTCAGTAGCAAGCCCCAGCTCTGCTGATCAGTAGCAAGCCCCAGCTCTGCTGATCCCCTGCTCAGTAGCAAGCCCCAGCTCTGCTGATCCCCTGCTCAGTAGCAAGCCCCAGCTCTGCTGATCCCCTGCTCAGTAGCAAGCCCCAGCTCTGCTGATCCCCTGCTCAGTAGCAAGCCCCAGCTCTGCTGATCCCTCATTCAGTAGCAAGCCCCAGCTCTGCTGATCAGTAGCAAGCCCCAGCTCTGCTGATCCCCTGCTCAGTAGCAAGCCCCAGCTGTGCTGATCCCCTGCTCAGTAGCAAGCCCCAGCTCTGCTGATCCCCTGCTCAGTAGCAAGCCCCAGCTCTGCTAATCCCCTGCTCAGTAGCAAGCCCCAGCTCTGCTAATCCCCTGCTCAGTAGCAAGGCCCAGCTCTGCTTATCCCCTGCTCAGTAGCAAGCCCCAGCTCTGCTGATCCCCTGCTCAGTAGCAAGCCCCAGCTCTGCTGATCCCCTGCTCAGTAGCAAGCCCCAGCTCTGCTTATCCCCTGCTCAGTAGCAAGCCCCAGCTCTGCTTATCCCCTGCTCAGTAGCAAGCCCCAGCTCTGCTGATCCCCTGCTCAGTAGCAAGCCCCAGCTCTGCTGATCCCCTGCTCAGTAGCAAGACCCAGCTCTTCTGATTCCCTGCTCAGTAGTAACTCCCAGCTCTGCTGATACTCTGCTTTGCTGATCCTCCTCTCCCTACCCGCTCACCTCCTGCTGTATTGCTTCCAAGCTGTGCTGATCCTTTGCCGCTCAGTCCTCTCTCGCCAGTCCCCGCTCACCTTCCACTATAGCGTTCCCATGTTGGACACCACATGTGCCGTCTGCTAGTTGCTCCGCTCCGGACCCCGCTCACCTTCCTGCTGCTCCACGCTGCTCACCAGATGTGACATCTGCACCAGACACTCCCAGAATTTATACACAGGTATTTTATAGAAAAAAGGATATTTTGTCATTATACATAGTGCCTTGGCTAACTAAATATCATCACAGGGTTTAGGTCTATTTTAAAACCACTTGCCCACTGGCCTATTGTACAAATATGTCATTTGTTTGATAACTGCCATAACCATGGTATTTTTTTTACTATAGGCAATTCTCTTTCAGATAAAAGTGTACCCGTGGGCGGATTCACTGCGGGATCACATTTAGAAGCTTCCCGGTCGTTTCTGGGCACACTTGACCGATGAAGCCTGGGAGAGATCCGGCACTGGCGGTAGCTGGGTATGGAGAAGGGTGGGGCCAAGATGGCCGCCACTCATCTCTATGCCCTTGGAGGACTGGAGCAACGATGTCACTTCCGGTTCCGGTTCTACTGCTTTTAAAGGTAAAGGTGAGATCTCTCAATAAAAGGACCTGTCATCCTTGGGATGTTTACATTCCTTGTAATAGAAATAAAAGTGATAAAAAAAATAAATAAATAAAGGGACAGTGTAAAAATAAAAAAGTAAAAAAAAAAAAAATATATAAAGCACCCCTATCCCTTCGTGCTCGCGTGTAGAAGTGAGCGCATATATAAGTCGCACAAACATATGTAACCGGTGATCGCACCACACATGTGAGGTATCGCCATGGACGTTAGAGTGAGAGCAATAATTCTAGCACTAAACCTCCTCTGTAACTCAAAACTGGTAACCTGTAAACAATTTTAAAATTGCGCCTATGGAGTTTTTTTAAGTACCGTAGTTTGACGCCATTCCACGAGCGTGCACAATTTTTAGATATGACATGTTCGGTATCTATTTACTCTATTTATATCGTAACATCATCTTTTATATTTTACAAAAATTGGTTTATCTATGTTGTGGTTTTTTTTGCATTAAAAAGTGTGTTTTTTCAAAAAAAAAATGTGTTCAAAAGACCGCTGCACAAATGCTATGTGACATAAAATATTGCAACGCCATTTTATACTCTAGGGTCTCTGCTAAAATATATATATATACAGTATCTCACAAAAGTGAGTACACCCCTGACATTTTTGTAAATATTTTATTCTATCTTTTCATGTGACAACACTGAAGAAATGACACTTTGCTACAATGTAAAGTAGTGAGTGTACAGCTTGTATAACTGTGTAAATTTGCTGTCCCCTCAAAATAACTTTGCTGTCCCCTCAAAATAACTCAACACACAGCCATTAATGTCTAAACCGCTGGCAACAAAAGTGAGTACACCCCTAAGGGAAAATGTCCAAATTGGGCCCAATTAGCCATTTTCCCTCCCTGGTGTCATGTGACTCGTTAGTGTTACATGGTCTCAGACGTGAAAGGGGAGCAGGAGTGTTAAATTTGGTGTTATCGCTCTCACTCTCTCATACTGGTCACTGGAAGTTCAACATGGCACCTCATGGCAAAGAACTCTTTGAGGATCTTATAAAAAGAATTGTTGCTCTACATAAAGATGGCCTAGGCTATAAGAAGATTGATAAGACCCTGAGCTGCAGCACGGTGGCCAAGACCACACAGCAGTTTAACAGGATAGGTTCCACTCACAACAGACCTCTCCATGGTCGACCAAAGAAGTTGAGTGAACGTGCTCAACGTCATATCCAGAGGTTGTCTTTGGGAAATAGATGTATGAGTGCTGCCAGCATTGCTGCAGAGGTTAAAGGGGTGGGGGGGTCAGCCTGTCAGTGTTCAGACCATACGCCACACACTGCATCAAATTGGTCTGCATGGCTGTCATCCCAGAAGGAAGCCTCTTCTAAAGATGATGCACAAGAAAGCCCACAAACAGTTTGCTGAAGACAAGCAGACTAAGGACATGGATTACTGGAACCATGTCCTGTGGTCTGATGAGACCAAGATTAACTTCTCAAATTAAGAATGCAGGTCGGGACTCCATTCGAACAGCGTTCCAAGCCTTAGCTTCAATATATTTTGAGCTTCCGCCCGTCATCAGGAAGCTTGGCATGCTGTTTGAACGGAGTCAGAGGAGGACGCAGATTCGGCCAGAGCCAGGACGGGTGAGATACAGGAGATATCCCCACGGAGGGTCTCGACCTGCATTCTTAATTTGAGAAAGGCGTTTGTGTATTTTACTTAATGTGAACATAATTACTATCGGGTTTCATAGGGATATTTTACCCTCATTAAACGATTTTACACTATTATGGTTTCTTTGGTTTTATGGTTGGCGTTAGCTTAGAGGAAGACGCCCAATAGGGTGTGTGGATCAGAGGAATTACACCCGGAGAATTAGAACCTCATTGTCCATTGAATCTATTGGAGTACAGAGAGATTTCTTTTTTGCTGTATGGTCCCATGGGGGCCAGATATTTCTGGTGAGCGCATATTTGAGTGGATGTATGTCGGTGGTTCACTGTGCAGGTGGAATAGTCTGTGGACTTCAATCCCTCAAGCACTGGTGGTGGAATCTTTACTTATTAATTTGGGATTTTGGACTTTATATATATATTTTATTTTTTCCACATTGTTGAAACACAATTTAAAAAAAAAAAAACAGACTTTATGATTTATTCTGATTAATATAAATGTATTATTAATTGTGTATAATCCACATGTCGGTTTAGTAATATTTCACTTTTATTTTTGATTTCATTTTTGATAATATATTTTGTAACGCATTTTTTTTATATTTATCACCTTTTTTCACACATGGTATATGTTATCTATTTATGGTTTGTTGATTTTATTCTAATCATTGATATATTTTTTATGTTATGATTGTGCGGATACAAAATAATACTTCTAAATAGGTCAGCACCCTAAATATTTTCTAAAATCACCTTTTCTGTAGATTTCTACTGTTAGAAGCAGCGACCAAAGATATATATTTATTATAATTTTTCTTTGGTTCTTATATATATGTGTGTGTGTGTGTGTGTGTACATACATATACCTCTTATACACTGATACTTTTGGGTATATGTACACATTTTTTACAATATATATATATATATAATTTTTTCCTTTCACACAGGTATTTCCAAATCTTAATTTCTTTAGGTGGCGCATCTTTTTTTACCGCTAATTCTATAGAAAAAATGGCTAAAACCAAGTAGAATCTAATAGCACCAAACAAAGGAATGAAAATGTTATGTTGACCCTCAAACAAGTTTTCAGTCATTCCTATGGGGTCCTGATAGAAAACGTAGTCAGTCATTGTATTAGATGATTGGAATGCATGCCGAACAGAGGAACAGTCTGACATCTCATTGATTTGTAAAGTAGATTGCATGTTGGTGTCATCTGATTCCCCGCTGTGCCAGATCCATAGAGGGCTCTGTGCTCCAAACTCCTGACACTCATCAATTTAACCATTGCTGCCGCCGATATCACAGCTTATTACATCGCGGTCTTCATGAACTAGATTGATAGCTGTCTACTGTGCCATGGATTGCCTGCAATTCTGCTTTAAAATCCATCTCTAACATACATTATATGCAAAAATAGAAGCTTCCGCTGCATACATCAGTTACTGCAAACAAGATTTAGTTGTCAATCCTTTTTAAATCTGCAATGTTATTAAAATAAATCCCTAGAGATCCTGACATCAAGGTCCTTATTCAAGCACTTCCTGTTATAGGGTGGCAACGCTCTTGTCCCTGTGTCCTATTTGTGCTCCTGCGTTGTCACTCTGTCACGTGGGCTTCCTGATGGAGACTACAAGTGTTCCTTTTGCACACATTACGCAGGCGGGTTTTTGAGACCTGATGACATCCTCCCAGGAGGCGGGTTTTTGCGACCTGATGAGACCCTCCCAGGAGGTGGGTTTTTGAGACCTGATGACACCCTCCCAGGAGGCGGGTTTTTGAAACCTGATGACACCCTCCCGTGGAAAGAGTTTTTGAGACCTGATGACACCCTCCCAGGGGGTGGGTTTTTGAGACCTGATGACACCTCCCAGGGGGTGGGTTTTTGAGACCTGATGACACCCTCCCAGGGATGGGTTTTTTAGACCTGAGGATACGCTCCCAGGGGGCGGGTTTTTGAGACCTGATGACACACTCCCAGGGGGTGGGTTTTTGAGAGCTGAAGATACGCTCCCAAGGAACAAGTTTTTGAGACCTGTTGACATGCTCCCAGAGGGCAGGTTTTGGAGACCTGATGACACCCTCCCAGGTGGTGGGTTTTTGCGACCTGATGACACCCTTCCAGGAGGCGGGTATTTTTAACCTGATGACACCCTGCCATGGAACGAGTTTTTGAGACCTGATGACACCCTCCCAGGGGGTGGGTTTTTGAGGCCTGATGACACCCTCCCAGGGATGGGTTTTTTAGACCTGAGGATACGCTCCCAGGGGGCGGGTTTTTGAGACCCGATGACACACTCCCAGGGGGTGGGTTTTTGGGAGCTGAGGATACGCTCCCAAGGAACACGTTTTTGAGACCTGTTGACATGCTCCCAGAGGGCGGGTTTTTGAGACCTGATGACACCCTCCCAGGGGGTGGGTTTTTGAAACCTGATGACGCCCTCCCAGGGGGTGGGTTTTTGAGACCTGATGACACCCTCCCATTGGGCATATTTTTTAAAACCTGATGACACCCTCCCAGGGGGTGGGTTTTTGAGACCTGATGACACCTTCCCAGGGGGAATATTTTTAAAACCTGATAACACGCTCCCAGGAGGTGGGTTTTTGAGACCTGAATACACCGTTCCAGGGGGCAGGATTTTAAAAACTGATAACACACTCTCAGGGGCGGGTTTTTGAGACCTGAGGATAAGCTCCCAGGGGGCAGGTTTTTGAGACCTGATGAAACACTCCCAGGGGGTGGGTTTTAGAGACCTGATGAAACACTCCCAGGGGGTGGGCTTTTGAGACCTGAGGATATGCTCCGCGGGAACGAGTTTTTGAGACATGTTGACATACTCCCAGGGGACGGGTTTTTGAGACCTGATGGCACCCTACCAGGGGGCGGGATTTTGAAACCTGATGGCATGCTCCGAGGGGGTGGATTTTTGAGACCTGTTGACGTACTACTAGAGAGTGGGTTTTTGAGACCTTTTGGCATACTCCCAGGGGGTGGGTTTTTGAAACCTGATGACACACTCCCAGGGGGAGTGTTTTGAGACTTTATCACACGCTCCCAGGGGGTGGGTTTTGAGACCTGATGACACACTCCTAGGGGGCGGGCTTTTGAGACCTGATAAGACACTCCTAAGGGAGGGTTTTGAGACCTGATGACACACTCCCAGGGGGTGCGTTTTTGAGACTTGATGACATGCTTTCAGGGGGTGGGTTTTTGAGACCTGAAGACATGCTCCCAGGGGGCAGGTTTTTGACATCCTGCGTTCAACCCAGAAGAAGACTGTCTCTGAATCCCTTAGTAGTGTTTCCTCAGGGGACAGTCCTCTGGATGAGTTTTGAGAAAAAGTTTTATTTATATTTAAAGATTCTGGTCAATTCATGAAAAACCAAAAATGCAAAGCTAGAGTTGACTTTAAGATAAGGACCCAGGGCTCACACGACTTTCATTGTCTCTTTCAACCAATTGTAGCACTGCCCCCTTGCTGCTTAGAATTACTGGTTCGATTGCACCGCCCGACCCTGTGAACCTTCCAACCCACCGGACACTCTGGGTTTTACTGTAATAAAGGTATGTGTACAAGAGGTTATTGATCAGAGTCCTGGGTAATGACCAAGATTACAGTTCAATAACACAGGTGCAATATATACGTATGTACAGTGAAATAACAGTTAGGGAATAAACAAGTGATTATAAAGAATCCACTAGTTAAGGCAATATGATACCATATAAAAGGGGGATCCTATAAAACCTTGACTTCCTAATGAGAGACCAGATAGAACAGGAGTAGTATAGGGGCCCTTTAACTAACGGTAACAGCAATGTCTAGAGTGCAGGCCTGCAGTAGTCTTCACCGGCAGTTGGAGCTCTTTATATTATATCCAAGATATGGCACAGTGATGTTAAGGTAAGCAGGACAGCTTAAACTGGCTAGTGATATTCCTTACAGTAGTTCAGGGTATAGATGTCTATGTACAGTGTCTTATGTAATGCAATAAATTGTTCCCATGGGCAAGGTGTCTGTAAACAGTGTCCAAGCAAGATAACCAGGTAGGGATTGAAAATGGTGGGCGACAGCCCTCTCCCAAATGAAGAGCTGGATAGGAACCTCCCGAACAGCGATCCTGGATGTGATGTCCTTCTATGAAACAAATGGAGATGACCAACCAGCTGCTGGACATGGGCAATAGTTGGATCGGTCTGATGAGGTGGTGCTGCGGTGATGTTTCGAGAACAGCAAGCAGAGTTGGGCCCTCCGGGGCCAAGCTGGAGTCCCTAGATTGCCACGTGGTAGCAGCCCTCTCACACAGCAGCATAGAGGTGTCCCCTTGATAAGACCTAGGAAGAAGAGAGCGTGGGCCGGATCTGCTGGCCCTTTTATAGTTTCTCCCAGAGGTCTTTGGTGTTGCAGAGAGCCCTCTGGGATGTGTAGTCCTAGGATAGTTTTACAACTCCTGGACATCTGTTCAAGAGAGTGACTACTAGTCCCACCATTCTCCCTGCTTGGCTCAAAGGTATGATGTCAGTTTACTGGAGCCCAGCACTAGAGGGACACAGGAATAGAGAATGACGGGGATGGTCTGCGGAACAAGGTAACTGTAGTCCACTGTCGGCTACACAATGTAAAGAGTCTATTTCCTAGACAATCTCTTTAAATATATAACTTTTTTATGTTCTTCAACATTCTAAAGCAACATCTCTGATTTCCTTCAGGAATATCTAAAACTATTATTTTCCACTGCTTGCTTCTCTATGAAAATAACCGTGGCTGGGTAATCAGTTTTACTACATGTAATTACTTCATAAATCTTCCAGTTTTTCCAGTAATTTGACAAGTCCTCGATGTATACTCCAACAGCAGCTGTTCCAGTGATCGGCATCATTTTCAGGTGTCTGTTGGTTCTTGTCGGTATCTATAAGAAAACCATATTGAACACTTAAAAACAATGCAAACCGTTGGTAAACACCATATGTGTCAAACTGTCAAAACTGGCACCTTCTCGTCAGTTTATGATGTTCCTGCAGAAGTTCTATTTTTGAGGGCCATCTATTTATACCCGCATCACATATGGCTTTATTTAGCATGAAAACTTATCGCTTTAAATGATAAATAACGAAGGTTAAATTGACACACAACCAAGCCCCACACTAACTTTACTTTTAATGCCAATTAAAGTGAACCTGAGCTTTAGGAGTCCAAAGAAAAGCAACAGATTCCGTTAACTCAATTCAGATATACCCTACACTTAAAAGGATATTAGAAACATAGAAACATAGAAAAGTGACGGCAGAAAAAGTATGAGTAGTCCATCGAGTCTGCCCCTTTTTATTTATTTATTTATTTATTTTTTTATATATATATTTTTTTTTACATTAACCGGTTCCCCACCGAGCGCCGTGTTTTTACGGCGGCAGTGGGGGAGCCCTGCGTGAATCGCCGTAAATATACGGCGATTTGCATTTTGGCCACCAGGGGGCACCCGCCGCACTCCTGAGGAGTGTGCCCGCGGCTCGGGCGGACCCGGTGTCCGCCGGCGAGCCGCGATGAGCGGCTACAGGGCAAAGAACGGGGAACCGCCGATGTAAATATATATATTTTTTTATTTATTTATTTATTTATTTTTCCCCGTCTGAGCTACCTGATGAGTATGAAAAAGACGGCAGTGAAAAGATACAAAGATACAAAGATTATAGGAAAATTCACATCCCATATAGACTTAACTCAATTGCCTTAGACAACGAAAAGAAACCTGAGGATTTCGAGTCCAAGTGAAATTAACCGTAATTTTCATTTCAATCACACCCCGAACCAACACACAGTTAAATTGGAAGCAATAAATAGTAAATTTCGCTATTCA
>BLSH010481640.1:106861-131025 GCA_018402905.1 Glandirana rugosa
GGGGGGGGGGGGGGGGGCAATGTTAGAAAAAGACTGTGCTGAGGGTTAATTGCATTTGATTGTGGTTTCCTCTATTTCCTGGATGAGCAGCTCTATTTAAACTTCCTGCTTCCTGTAGCAGGTGCTGTCCGTTCTGCAGCGTTTGTGTGTTCCTGTAGCAACCTGTGATCCTGATTGTTTGTTCCTATGACCCGGCTTGCTTTGACTCTGCTATTGATCTCCACCTGCACCGACCCCGGCTTCCACGACCACTCTTCTGCCTGCTCCCTTGTACCTCGCTGCCCGCCAGTTAACGAACTCTGCTTGCACCCGACTACTTTTCAGCCTGACCCATCTGTACCGCTCTGCCAGCCCGTTACCGACCCGGCCTGCACCACCACGCTTCAGCTTGCACAAGCACCTCACGGACCAGCACACCACCACCTGTGACCCAGTCCGACCCTCGTGCCTCCCTGCACTCCCGAGCTCCCTGTCCACACTATCAGGGGTTCAGGAATCAGGGTCGTAAGAGAGGTTGCCCACTGCATAAGTCAGACTCCACCACCAGGTACGTGACAGTGAGCTTGTGGGGTGAAGGAAAGGATGAGGGATTGATGCACTCAGATAACAGCCAATCTGTTGGCAGAGATCTGCCAAAAGTTACAAGCGCTATATGCCAGTTCTGGCGAGTCCCAGTCTGTGGAGAGAGGTGCTTCACTAAATCACAACGGTGACAACACTGTCATTTCTGGTGCACTGTAATCAATAGCAATGTAAATTTATACATCACAGTTTTTGAATTGAATATCATTTTTGTGGACTTTATGTTACTCTTTCATGGGTGGTCACAGCACTACTTTAAAATGTTGGTTTTATTGATTTCAACACCCTATTCTGATTTAGGTTCAGTTAGCTACCATGCAGAGCTGGGATTAGAAGGAGGCAGAAGAGACGCCTGCCCTGGGCACAGTGTCCTTACATGTTGGGGGGGGGGCACCACGAGACAGCAGCCTGTAGAGTACAATCAACAGAGCTCATCCGATCCATCTTTTACTGACCCACCTGCTGTCTGGGGACTGGCCCAAGCAGAGCAGCAGTGATGTCTCCGGTGGTGTTATCTATTGTCTTCACCTGTGGTGTACTTTGGAGGGCATTCTCTACCATGTACCGGCATTCCTGGGGTGCCAGCTGGTTGGGGTAGAGGGAAGACCTGTAAGTGAAATTGCATCTGAAAAGATCAGGTTCCTTACCAAGATAGACTTACCAATGCAGTGTGGAAGAGCTGTGTAAATGTTAGGAACGGATAGACTGAAATACAACTTCTTTATTAGCTATCTGGGGCTTTCTTAGAACGGTTATTTACTATAATGTTGAAAACAGACAGTAAGTGAGCAAAAGTATGCACAGACAGAAGTCTTTTTTCTAGAACCCCTGTCAAGTGACAATCACTTCTTATCCCAAAGCCATGTGAAAGCTGCACCCAGCTGGGCTGTGCTAGGCTTTACCAAGGCCTAGTGTACTGTGTTGTAAGACCTGTCACTGCTACAAATGCCTGTCGCCGTGCTAACACAGCTCAGAAAATGGAGTGGTCAGGTGTTTATGGGCCCCCCAGAGCCTTAGGCACTGTGTGGATATCCTAACTGCCTATATCAATGCTGCCTACCACTCTACAGTTAGAGCCCTCCCAATCCACCCTTCAAGACCATTTCATACCTGGAAGAATGAGAGTCAGCCTTCTTTGCTCCCATCATCTGCAAGGCCTCTGAGAGTCTAAGCTACCCATAGCTGGGGAGTCTTGAGAACAACATCTTATCTCATTAGCTTATAGACTCTACAGGGATGATGAGAATCTCTACCCACTCAAGGTTGCCATCTTTTCTGGGAAAGAAATAATGGCCTTGTTATCTCTTTCCTTGGCAGTGAGGCCTATTTTTACTAGTCATGTGGCCTCTTATGTATACAAGATCTATATATATATATGAGTGCAGAGAAAGTGGCAAGATAAGTGAGTCATTAAAGCTTAACTTCGGAGAAGTGGATAAATGCACAGCTGAAATATAGCAAACATATAATAGAATTTTTATCCTGTCCAGCCATTCTTGTAATTCATACAGCAAACCAAGACCCATGGGTTCTAGCTTTAGAAACAGCCTAGTCTGGTCAAGAACATGCCTCTTGTCTGCTGATTAGACTATTCAATGATGAGGTCAATTCTAGGCTAAGATCCTGTGTTACCCATGACACCCCTGGGCATATAAAATAGATAAAGGCAGCACATAAGGTGCGCAGCTTAGTGCCAATTCCTGGCATACCTCGGTGCCTGAATGGATTATCTCTTGCGCACATACGTGGGAGTTACATCAATCAAAATGGCCAAAGTCCAGACATCCAGAAGATGAAGCCGAGGTGATTGTGCGGTGTGATGGTGCTGAGGTGATATCGCTGTCAGTGGTAGTGGGGGGGGGGGGTAGCATTTATAATGAATATTTGCAGTCTTTGGTTCTGGTTTAAAGTGCAGGCCGCAGAGTCTGTGAAGTCTGAATAAAACATGTGCAGAGAAGAAAAATCCATTTAGTTTCAGATAGATTCATTATGTTACTAATATCATTTCATTGATTCGTTTCGGAATTCATTTTGTTTAGCTTTGTTTAATTTAGTTTCATTTATCCATTTTCTAATGAATTCCAAATTTTCAGAACATTTCGAATTCGGATAGGTCGAAAAATGATTGATTCTGTGTAAAGAATAGCTGGTTGTTAAGGAGTGGACCAGGGAGCTGAATGCAGTGTCCTTAACAACCAATGACTCATCAGCTGTCAGTGGGCTTCCCCACTGACAGTTGAATGTAAACAAAAGAATGCTGACAATGAAAAATTATGAAAATAAATAGCGTGTGATCCCCCCCAATCCATACCAGGGTCTGGTATGGATTTTAAGTGGAACCCCATGCCAAAATTTAAAAAAAAACAACGTCCCCCCCCCCCCCCAATTCATACTAGGTGCTTATCCAAGCATGCAGCCTGGCAGGTCAGTAAGAGGGGACGAGAAAGAATCCCCTTGAACCATACCAGGCCACATGCCCTCAACATGAAGGGTGCTTTGGGGCGGGGGGGTTCCATGTTGATGGGGACAAGGGCCTCTTCCCTACAACCCTGGCCAGTGGTTCTGGGGGTCTATGGGCAGGGATTTATCATAATCTGGGAGCACCCTTTAATAAGGGCGCTCCCTGATTCCAGCCCCCCCTCTGTCAATGAGTATGGGGTACATAGTACCCCTTCCCATTCACCAAAAAATTGTAAAAAGTGAATAAAGACACAACACGACTTTTTGACAATTCCTTTAATAAAAAATAAAAAAATAAAATGTCCCCCGAAGTATATCCATCATCAATCAAGATAACCACTGCACCGCTTGAGAAGAGACGCTTGAGAGGGGACATGATAGCGATATATAAATATCTCAACAGAGACCTGAGCTTAAGTATGAAACTATTCAGTCTCAGGGAGTGTAAGAGGACATGGGGCCCTACAATAAGACTGGAAGAGAAGCGGTTTCACCTTAAACTGCATAGGGGGTTTTTCACTCTCAGGGCAGTAAGGATGTGGAACTCTCTTCCACAATCGGTGGTGTCGGCAGGAAGTATGGATCATTTTAAAAGACTCTTGGACATGCATCTTAGCGAAAACAATATATGGGGATATGGGGAATGATTTTTACTGTTGTCCTTATTCAACCTTACCAAATATGTAACTATACAGTACGTAACTATGTACTCTGCCTTGTATGTGTGAGGAGATGGGGGGTGTTATTACAATTTTTAAAATTATTTTTATGTGGTTTATTTTAATTTTTTTACACTTTTTTTTTTCATTTTACTTTATTATTAAAGTCCCCCTTGTGGTAGCTTTGGACAGGTGACAGGTACTCTTATTGGAGACATCAGGGGTCTATTAGATCCCAATGTCTCTACACCTCCAATGCAGCTAATTAAATACAGATAGTGTTTGAATAGCTGCATACTTGCCAACACTATCTGAGGAATGAAAGTTGTGGCCTTGGAAGTGATGTAATACATGCATTTCTGAGGTCATTAGTCACAGGAAGGATTGGGGTACGGTTGTTCCCTTGATTTGTCCTGCTCTCACTTGGCAAGCTGTTTCCCACAGTCCCGGAGGAACGGTTGAGACCGGGAACTATAGCAGGTGATGCTAAAAGGGGGTGATCTTTAATCTTCTAGAGCTGCCTGATCACTTTTATAGAAAAGCCTTTGAAAGCTCTGAAAGCCAGTACCAAGCTCACAGATGCAGCAGCCATGCGCTTCATTCAACCATTTGTCTACTGTAGCACTACCCCATGGGGGCCTTTGTAGTATTACCTGGTTGTTTCCCAAAACAGTGTAGAGGCAGCCAGGCATATAGGAACAATACATAAACTCTGGCTCATTAAACAGTCTAGGGCAGGGGTGTCTTTTTATTGGTTTCATTTGTAGGACTTTAAACATTTGCAGGAACTTAATCATGCCCCCTCCCCTGACACACCACATCAAACAGTGTGTGTGGCTAAATTGCACAAAAACAATGGGAGAGTCATAAAGGGGCAATAAATACTAGTAAGGCATCATGTGCGGAGTTCAGGGGTGCGCTATGGTACACCAAAAGACAAACAGGCGGCACTCCATGGATATTCTTTGCTTGCAGTTTATTTCAATGCGTCATGTACAGGTACAGATGGATACAGGTAGACGCGTTTCACTCAGTGCCTCCAAGCTTAGTCTAAGCTCGGAGGCACCGAGTGAAACGTGTCTACCTGTATCCAGGTATATCCAGCATGCCTAAGAATTTCTGTCTTGGGTGTAACACAATATTTTGACACCCCAGAGGGGGTGGGGAAATGGCTGGAAGTTAACAAAGAGAGACTGCAAGTAGACCATGGAGGAACATAGGGCTATTAAAGGACTATTCAGACTCTAGTTAATATTTGGCCAAAATCACTTCAATTGTTTTTTTTTGTTTTTTTTCTTCTTTTTTTTTTTTTTTAGGAGGGTGAAAGTGGTAATAATGCTAATTGTATAATTTATGGAGTTGGGAAAGGAAGCCGCACAATGGGATGAAGAAAGGGTATAGTGTGAGGAATCAGGGTAATTGTAAACACGGGTATGTTATAGGTTGTTGTGAATTTGAAGGGTTGGGTTGGGTGGAGGGGTGGTTGTCGGGACGTTTGAGTGTTTTTTGCTCACCTAAGGTAGGAAAGGTCACACAAAGGGCCCCTAAGGGTAAACTGGATAGGTTTAGGGGGGGTAGGATTGGAGGGGGAGGTATGGGAAGGATGGTTTGAAAGAACGTTTAGTAACAGGATGGAATATATGGATGTACTGTGTAATGACTGGAAAGGAACACAGGGTAGGGTGAAGCTAGCTTGCAAAGTGAGTATTTATGATACATTTACATACACAGTTATTATGTATATAACAATTACGCACGGAAAGAGAAGGAGGAAGGATTGTTGTTATCTCAACCCTAGGGGAAAAAGGAGGGCCCAAAAGAGGATATTTCTGATCATGGTGGTTTTTGTTGGATTTTTTTTTTTTTTCTTTTCTCTTTTTTTTTGCGGGGAGTTCTTTTTCTGTTCTCTGGCCAAATGTTAGTTTACTCGTCTGACACAGCCTAAAAGGTTTAAAATTGTCTCCTGGAATGTAAGGGGCTTGGGCAATCCAACAAAAAAATCTGCAGTTTTTTCTTATATGGACCTACATAAGGTCAATGTGCACTGCCTTCAGGAGACACACTTTACAAGGGAAGTCCTTTCCCAAATAGGGAACAGGAGATTTCAAAAGCATTACCATTCAGTCCACACTTCCTATTCAAGAGGAGTGAGTATTTGTGTTAAAGGTAATGTGTCTTTCTCCTTTCAGGCAGACTAAAATTGACATGCTGGGTCAATACATTTTTCTACATTGTTTAATAGAGAACAAGGAAATGGTCCTGGTCAATGTATATGTTCCCCCACCATTTAGAGCTGAGATCTTATACGAGATGTTGGAGCTTATTTTGGATAAACCCCATATCCCAATTATAATGGTGGGAGACTTCAATACAGTCATTGATGAGAGCAGGGACAGATTGCCACTGAAGAGAGGGGGGGGGGGCCCGTCAGGGGGCAAACTCTTCCAATTCCTGGAAGGGGCAGGGCTAATGGATATTTGGCGGGAGTATAATCTGGGGGAGCGGCTATTCTCATGCCTATCAAGTTTGTATGCCTCGTTATCTAAGATTGACTTAGCTATAGGCAATGAGGCGGCTTTTCACCTAATTAATGATGTCTCCCACTTGCCTAGAGGCTTGTTGGACCATTGTCCTCTCATGCTGTCGGTAGACACCGGGGAGTGTAGTGCAAAAAGGGATTGGAAGTTAGGTCCATACTGGTTGGAATTAATGGACAAATCAGATGGAATTACGGCAGCTCTGGAGGAGTTCGTGAAGACAAACTCAGGCACGGCCTCGATGGGGATAATATGGGACACCCTAAAGGCGTTTCTCCATGGTTTATTAATCCAACAAATAGCCAAGATCAAAAAGGAATCCAAGCAGTGGGAGGAGTCTGTCAAGGTAAAGGTGGAGAGGGCGGAGATCCAATACATCGAGGACCCTACAGAGGGTAAAAATAGAACTTTAACGGAAAGGCAGCAGGTGTATAGATATTCATTATTGAGAAGAGAGGAAAACAAGAAGTTAGCGCTTAGGCATTACCTCTATATGGAGGGTGAAAGCGTGGGGCAGGCCCTTGCTTTTTTGATTAAGAACAACTCACCCTCAAAATCCGTACCAATAATACGAACTTCGGGATGTAGGACTACCTCCCATATGTCGGGGATTACAAAAGTATTCAAGGAATACTGCGAGAATCTTTATAAAGCTCAAAAAAGAGGAACAGGAGTCAAAATGAAAGAATTACTGGGAAATCTAGAGTTCTCAACACTTTCTGAAAAAGACAGAGAGGATTTAGAGGCTCCCATAACATTGGAGGAGCTTCAAAAAGCCGTGGGGTCAATGGCAAGTCAAAAAATACCTGGCTCGGATGGATTACCCATCGAAGTGTATAAACGATATGGAAAATATTGCTACCAGAACTTTTAAAAACAGCTTGTTGGGCAGCAGATGAGGGAAAGCTTACCCCCTCAATGAGAGAGGCTATCATAGTCGTTTTACATAAGGTAGGGAAGAGCCCATAAGAGACGTCTTCATATAGACCAATTTCATTATTATGCTCAGACATTAAGATCTTACCAAAAGTTCTGGCTGCCAAATTAAATCGGATTATTCAGAAGCTTATACACCCAGATCAATCATCAATCGGGGTTCATTCCTAATAGGCCTACCAGTATAAATATCAGAAGAGTATTCTTAAATTTACAAATTCAGACTGCGAATGCTGGTTCAAGGGCTGTCCTGTCCCTTGATGCCATTGAGGCATTAAACAGCCTGGACTGGAGATACCTCTGGTGGGTTCTGGAAGCTTTCCGGTTCGGTCCCTCCTTTATCGGGTGGGTTAAGACCCTTTATAATGACGCCAGTGCTAAGGTCCAGGTTAATGGGATAAGCTCGGAGAGATTTGGGTTGGCGAGGGGGACGAGACAGGGGTGCTCGCTGTCGCCCCTGCTCTTTCCCCCCGCAATAGAGCCCTTAGCGGTAGCAATTAGGTCGTCTGCAGAATTGATTGGCTTCCAACGTGCTCTTGGAGAAGAGAGAGTTGCCTTATATGCGGACGACATCTTGCTATTTCTGGGGGACACCCAAACCTCTCTCTCAAACGCAATAAAACTAGTCCAAGATTTCGGGGCCTTTTCCGGTCTTAACATCAATTGGGAAAAATCGGTGTTGTTACTGGTGGATCCACTTAGTACCCTGTTGTCATCTTCAATCCCCAATTTAGTAGTAGCAGATAGAATGAAATACCTTGGTATTAAATTTTCAAAGGACCTGAAGGACTACTTAGTCGATAACATGACCCCTCTCTTGCACAAATTCAAAAATAAAAGCGAGATGTGGAGACACCTCCCTCTCTCTGTGGCAGGGAGATGTAACCTTATCCGTATGGTGTGGCTTCCGTAATTATTATACTTGCTCCACAACTCGCCAGTTTGGATTCACAAAAGTGGTTTCAGAGCATTGACACACTCTTTAGGACTTTAATATGGAGAGGAGGAGCTCCTAGGATTCGCCTGAACACCTTCCAATTGCAGCCGAGTGAGGGGGGGTAACGCTCCCCCATCCAAGGAATTATTACTTAGCAACACGATTACAACAGCTGGTGGCATGTGGAGTGCAGGGAGGGCTGGATGCTAACAACCGCCTCATGTTGGAGTGCACTACTCATGGGGCAGTCGAGGAGGCATTGGAGGCCAATTCTTTTGCTCCTAAAACCCCAACATTGACAATGGCTGTTAAAGTCTGGAGCCTAGTTAAATCACAAATGGGTTACAAGGATCTTTCAGAGTACACACCCTTGTAGGATAACAATCGCTTAAAAGAACTTCATGGAATAGAGATGAGTAGGGAATAGAAGAGATGTGGTATTATCCACATTGCTCAATTATATTTGGATGGTAATATGAAGTAATTTACCAATATAAGAGAGGAGTAATCTCAAATCATTCATTCTATACATATTTACAGATCAGGCATGCTTCGGTTAAGCAATTCAGGAACCCGAGGATAGACTTGGATGAGATCCCCCTCCTACCAAAGGTGATAAGACCAGGCCCAGTGAAGGGCTTGATCTCGAGCCTATATACGAGTCTTGGTAGGAGGGAGGATGAACATAGGGCAGAACTCCCTGTTAAGGCAAAATGGGAAGAAGATTTGGGATTAATAAATGGGGATCAGTGGAAGAATGTGTTTAGATTATGTCCACAAGTATCAATGGCTCCTTCCCAAAGAGTATCACATCTCTTCCTGATACACAGAGTTTATTACACAACACAAAAACTATTCAAATTTGGCAAAAAAGCAAGATGATAAATGTCCCAGATGCCAGAATATAGGTGGTTTAATGCACATGTTCTGGAGGTGCCCAAAATTATATAGTTACTGGGAGGGGTGGTTGAAGTAATTAATACAGTCGTTAACACCTCATTGGAAATAGATGCACGGCACTGTATAATGAGTGGTATGTCAAGGGATGGAGTGGGGAGTGCCCTGCCAATTGTGATGTCTATTTTAAGCAAGGAGGTTGATCGCACAAAGGTGGCAATCAAGTCTTCCCCCAACTCTAGATGACTGGTTAAAATCAATGGATGAGACTATATGGAAAGAGAAAGGGGTGTTTGGAAAAAGAGGCAAATTTGGAGACTTTGAAAAAAAATATGGTCCTTGGATGGCTAGTAAGGGTTATCTTCCTTAGAGGCACTAAATGAATAACTAAGTATGGATGACACTAAGTGACCCGCATGTGGGATGGATGGTTGTTGAATGGGTAGTGAGGGATGAGGGACAAGGGAATAACAACAATGGAATTTAGTGTTACAAAGATATGCAGTAACAAGGGGGTGGTAGGGGTTGGTATATGAGGTGTATGTATCTGTCTAAGATGCTTATGGATTTAAAGAAAATTTAATAAAGATTAATATTAAAAAAAATGTATTTGTTGGTGTAACTGTTTACAGGAGGGAGATTGGGGTGGTATGGGATACTCCAAAACATTACAGTATTGTTAGCAGAGACACTTCTCACTCAATAACAGCAGCACAACCAACAGGTAGACTGAGACAGTCTATAGTTTCATGGCTGAGGACCATTAAGTAAGTGTTAAGAGGCTCTACTCACAGGATCCTTGAACAATATCAGTCCATAGGTGCAACCTCTTACAGAGTAGTCCAACATCCAGTCCAAAGGGCTCCAGGAGGCAAGCAACCTCCTCCCTCCTCTCAGCTCATCCATCCATTCCCTCAGCAGGGAGAAAGAAAATCTTCTGAGGGATCCAAGCTATTTCTGGGCACCCCAACCACCTTCTGGGCACACCTCCCCAGGGTTTGGCTAGGCCCTGCTCAATATTTAGGCTGGTCATTTGAATTATCCCTCCCTAAACTCCTGAAACTTCTACTAGAGGCAGGGGGGAGCGATCAAACTCCAAACTTGTGAATCCCTGAACAGGCCAGACCAAACAATCACTGCTGGTTACAGAAGGAATCAAACACTAAATTTACCTAGCAGCCTAATTAGGAGGGTGGCGTATCATCCATGTGTGCAATGTGTGCAGTGTTTACTATGCTTCAGTTTGTGTACAAATAGAAGCATCTGTACAGAGACTTCTATTCATTCATGTGCAGTGCAGCTGAAGCTGCAGAGAAAGGGAATACTGACTCAATGTCCTCAGTCCCTTTCTCTGTTTCAACAAAGAGAAATCAGGGATTATACTGGGGGGGGGGGGGTAGACTGACTTGGAAAGGATTATACTGGCAGACAGACTGACCTGGGGGGACAGACTGACCTGGGGGGATTATACTAGGGGACAGATTGGCCTGGGGGAATGAGGAAGGAATATATTGGGAGACAGGCTAAGCTTGGAGAGATGTACTGGAGGGCAGGCTGTATACATGTGTAATTCGTTTCGTTCCGAATTAGTATTCGGACAAATTTTTCATTATTCGGAGATTTGGATATATCCGAATATCCGAATTACATTATAAACAAATTTTACCGAATGTTACGAATAACGAAACAAAATTTGTCCGAATTTCTGAAATTCGAATTGAAATTCGAATCAAATTTTACATCACATTCCATTTGAATTTGAGCTGTAAACATACTTCTGAAATCAAAGACAGTGTGTGTTATTAGTGAACCATTTCAAAATAATGCTGTTTTTGTTAAGTCAAAGGTGATTTAAAGGGTCATTGTAATCACTTGAAGAAGATTTTCTTTTGCTTGTTCACTTTGCTGCATTTGAATATAACATTTTCGTTTCGACTATAACTGCGCACAGGCAATTAGGCTGGAGCTTCAGATTGCAATTTCTGACAAATATATTGGGAGGCAGACTAAGCTGGAAGAGATGTACGGGGGGACAAACTAGCCTGAGGGGATTATACTGGGGGACAGACTGACCTGAGGGGATTATACTGGGGGGCAGAATGACCTGGGGATTATACTGGGGGACAGACTGACCTGGGGATTATACTGGGGGACAGACTGACCTGAGGGGATTATACTGGGGGACAGACTGACCTGAGAGATGTAGGAAGGAATATACTGGGAGACAAACTAAGCTGGAAGAGATGTACTGGGGGACAGACTGACCTAGGGGGATTATACTGAAGAACAGATTGACCTGGATGGGGGAAATATAATACTGGGGGACAGACTGACTTAAGGGGATTATACTAGGGGACAGATTAACCTGGATGGGAGAAAGATTGAACTGGGGGACAGACTGACCTGGGGGGATTATACTGGGGGACAGATTGTACTGGGGGACAGACTTATCTGAGGGGATTATATTTGGAGACAGACTGACCTTGGGGAATGGGGAAGGAATATACTGGGAGACAGACTAAGCTGGAAGAGATGTACTGGGGGACAGTCTGACCTGAGGGGATTATACTGGGGGGCAGACTGACAGGGGGGAAGGGGGAAAGATTGTACTGGGGGACAGACTGACCTGAGGGCATTATACTGGGGGACAGACTGACCGGGGGGAAGGGGGAAAGATTGTACTGGGGGACAGACTGACTGGGGGGGGGGAATGTATGATTTAACCACACCCCTGAAAACCCTCCCACCTTTAAAACAATTTGGCTACACCCACTGTACACTAGCCACATTATTCTTCTACCCGCCATGCCCAAAGGTGCCCCAGGTCTTTTTTTATGCTTTATATAAGCATACCTTGGCAGACAAATGGTTAATGCAACGCATGTGAACATGTGAAAAAACACATTTTAATGCACGTCAATGCAATGCGCGAATACCCCAAACTCTAAATGGGCCCTTAGGGAGTATCAGTTGAGAAGATGAGAAGGATCATTCTGCGTGGTTTGATGAAGCGCAGGCGTGCGGCAAACTCCAGAATCACACTGATATCATCGCCAGCATATGTCAAAGCGCGTGGCTTGCCTTCCTCAAGAGGTAATGACTGTTTTAAGCTAAACCATGCTGTAGAATAAATCAATATCGGCAGCGTCTATAAAAAGCCTGGCAGTCAATTGAGTCTAACGCTCCCCTCTTCAGCTGTGATTAGTAAATATAAACACGGCTCTCAGGGAGGCTTGACACAGAAAGGCTACATGTAATCACCGACGGCACAATGGGACTTTAATGATAATTGCAGGCTATCCTTGGATAGGCAATCATTCAAATTATGCAAGACAGGTTTTGCTTAAAGGTTTGAATTTAAAAAAATGTAAAAAAATTAAAAAAAGAGGCACTTCAGCAGCTGCTGATGGCAAAAGGTGACTACAAATTCCTCCAACAACAACTTTTACATGGAAAACAGAGGTGTCCTTCCGTGAGACCGAAATGATGCCGCTAATTCAATTGGAAGGGAGCAATGACTCCGCTCGTCAATGACAGACAGCAACATCCCATAATACTTTTATTTAACTACTTCAGTACCAGCTTTTACTTTCAATAATGTTTATTAAAAGTTTTGATGAGAATATAGCTTTGATTAGCAAAAGGTACAATACAATTATTACAATGTAAACCAACAGTCTATTACAATTAGGTATTGAAAATATTCTGTGGTTGTAGTAGCCGGTGATTCCGGTAACTGGTTATTTGTCACGTTCCTGATGGTAGAGTCTGACTTATGCAATAGGCAACCTCTCTTACGGCCCTGGTTCCAGAACCCCTGGTAGAGCAGACAGGGAGCGCTGGAGTGCAGGGGGGCACGAGGGTTGGATTGGACAAAGATGATGGTAAGATGTCGTCCAGAAGTCTGTGCTAGACTGAAGAGTAGCAGTGTAGGCCGGGTCAACAACATGCGGGCAAGGCAGTACAGGAGGAGCAGGCAGGCGGATGGTCAGGTGCAGGCAGGGTCAGTAGCAGGCAGACAGGCAGAGGTACACAGGGATCAGGCAGGAGAGTGGTCGTAGGCAAGCTGGGGGTCGTGCAGGCAGAGTTCAAGCAAGTACGGGATCAAGCCGGGTCACAGGTAAACAGGAACTCACAACAGGTCCCTAGAAAGCACTGGCAATGCTGTAGAATGGACAGCACCGGCCGCTGGGCGTGGAGGGTTCAAATAGAGCCGTTTGGCGCCGTCTCCGGCTCAGGCGCGCACACAAGTGCATAGGTCTGCTGAAAACATAGATCTTTTCCTAACATTATTTTTCAATATTTTATACATAACTGAAGCCAAAGTACATAATCGCATATAAGGAGGGTCCTATTATTAACAAAGAAAACATCATTAACTTTATGACGGTCACGTAATAAAGTGATTGATTGTCATCAGCATGTAACATTAAAGGTCGAGCATTTTACACAATTATATCTAGCACAAGTACTCAAGGAAGAGCAGTTTGGTCGCCCCACGGAAGCATACTATGGCCGAACTGCTGATCCCATGATTGTTCTCTTCTCTGAGACTTTTGTGTCCTGCCCAAGGGTTTGATCTGCTTCTAAAAGGCTTCCACCAGCTAGAACATATCCAATAACTGGTATTATATATATTTATCTAGAGATATAAAATTATATCTGTATTAAAGAAGAGTGAGAGATAGAAGAGAAAAGAGTGTATAGAGTGTTTACAGATGTTCAGGCGGATTTCCCCCTGGCTGGACGAGAGTATAAAGATGAATCTCTGAGTACATATTATATATATTGATGCCCATATGCACAACCCAAGGTTCCCAAATGTTTCTGTATTTACCCATGGTATCCTGTATTAGCAACTTTTTCTTGTGTCATTAACCAAGATATCTTTCGTTTCACTTGCTGGAATGACACAGAGGTGGTTTTCCAGCTTCTAGTAATCGTTAGTTTTTCTCGTAATAGAATAAATGTGATAAGGGATTGGGAACACTTAGGAAACCCTGGGATATTCTGGTTTAGGCGTGTCACCAGGAAGCTCTGGTGAATGGACAGGCCCGTTACTTTACGTATTAGTTGAAAAGTAGAGTTCCAGAATTTCCTGATCCTAGGCACTCCCATGTAAGATGGTACCCATATCACCACAATCCCTGAAACAGAGAGGAGATGCATAAGCATACATCTTTGCCAGTCTAGTGGGCACCAGGTACCATCTTATCAAGATTTTTAAATTTGCCTCTATCAATGATACATTATTAATTCCTTTGAAGTATTTGGGAAATGTATAATGCCAGGTGTCCAGATCCCACTCCACCTTGAGATCTCTTTCCCATCCGAGCATGTAGGGTGTCTTTTCTGTAGGTTCAGCCAGGCCCAAGTATATCAGAGATATTCCCCCCTCATTTCCATTATTTGCAAACACCATTGCTCAAACGGTGTGATTTGTAGTGGTTTGGATTTGTCAGACCATAACGATTTTATATAGTTCGATATTTGGCGTAATCAGGATCAGTAGATGGCATCTCTAATTTGTTTACGCAGTGCTTATGAGATAAGGGGCCATTAGAGTTGACAAAATGTCCAATTCGAAATAAGCCTTTGTTGAGCCACCAACTAAAGGCCTTAATATCTTCACCCAGGGGGAAGTGAGGGATGTTAAAGAAATGGCAATAAGCAATGGGCGCCAGGAGGAGGTGATCTTGTTTAGTTTGTTGATTTGGTCACCGAGGGCAATCGAGTGGGAGAGTGTTGGGGAGAGGATCCGGGGACGGGATTTCGGGGGGCACCATATAAGGTAGTCTGGCGTGTGTCTCGGGACAACCTGCCTCTCTATTGTTACCCAGTCCGGTTTAGGGCCTTTGGAATATATTATAGAGAATTGGGCCAGTTGTGCGGCTTGGTAGTACCACCATAGGTTAGGAAGCCTAGACCCCTTTTCTTTTTAGGTCTGCATAGTACGTGTTTGGAGAAGCGATGGCCTTTACTTCCCCAAATAAATGTGTTAATTGCTATCTGTAGAGGTTCAAATTGTTTTTTGGTTATTGGGATAGGTAAAGACCTAAATACATATAATATACGGGGTTAAAGAGTCATTTTTATAACATTGACCCTGCCTAACCATGATAGATCCATAGTCGACCAATGTGACAGATCCGTGCGTAGTTTGTTAAATAGAGGGGGGTAATTGGTTTTGTATAGCGAGTTAAAGGTGACGGGGAGACTAATGCCTAAGTAAGGGATGTGGGATTCAGACCATGAAAAGGGGAAGTGTGACTTCAGTAGTGCCAATATTGGATTGGGATATTCACGTTTAATGCCATTGATTTGGTCAGGTTTACGCATAGACCAGAAACCTGACTAAAGTTGTCAAGTAGATGAAATAAGTTCGGAGTGGTTACAAACAGGAGAACATCATCTGCAAATATTGCACATTTATATGTAGTTTGGCCGCAATTCACTCCTTTTATATCCGGGTTTTGCCTTAAAGCAATAGCTAGAGTTTCAATTACTATGGCGAAGAGGAGAGGGAACAAGGGGCATCCCTGTCTGGTGCCTTTCTCTATCAGGAAGGTTTCCGAGTACTGACCTTGGAACCTCACACGTGCGCTTGGGTGAGAGTATAAAGCTTCCAGAGCTCCTATGAAAGTTGGGCCAAAACCCCATTTTTTCATTAGTGTGAACATATATTGCCAAGAGACTGAGTCAAATGCCTTATGGATGTCTATAGATAATAGATAGCCCTCCTGGGAGGGACCCCCATCCCACCTCAAGCCCATCAACGACAAGATGTCTATCGCCCCCTTCTCACCTGGTCCGGTCCCTGCCTGCCTGGAATTAAGCCGACTTGATCTTTATGTATGCATTTTCCAATAAATGATGCTAAACAGTTTGTAAGTAAGTCATTATTTATTAATGAAATCGGTCTATAACTGCCCACCTCACTTGGGTCCTTACCCGGCTTAGGTATGACTGAGATAAATGCTAGATTGCTGGAAGGATCTAATGACTGGCCTTTACTCAAAGTGTTGAAAAGCCAGACCAGGTAAGGGTAGAGGACCATCGAAAATGTTTTGTAGTAGCGGTTGGGGAGGCCGTCCGGGCCTGGAGCTGAATTGGTCTTTAGATCTTTGATGACATTCAGAACCTCAGGCTCCGACAATGGTGATTCCAGGATCGATCTATGCTCATCCGTGAGGCCAGGAAGGGGGATCCCCCCAGGAAGCCTCCAAATTGGAGTGATCAATCATGTTGTTATTAGAGTATAGTTTAGAGAAGAAGTCTTGGAAGTTCATAATGGTCTTAGGGTTTTGTGTCAAGGCACCAGACAGGGATTTAATTTAAGGGAAAGAAAGCAATTTATATTTGGGGGTAAGCCTAGCTGCCAGACGCGTGCCTATCTTCTCACTGCCAAGGTAGTAGTGTCTGCTTGACCATCCAATATATCTTTCAGCCGAAGATGTTAATGCTAAATTGAGGGAGAGTTTGGCTGCATCTAGTCTTAACAAGGATTCGTTTGTGAGGCTTTGTTTGTGTCTCTTACTTGCTTGTCGATATTCCTTTTCTAATTTTAATGTGTCCATTCGGTGTTCACGCTTGATTGTGGAACCTAGTTTTATAAATGTTCCTCTAATAAATGGCTTATGTCCTTCCCATAACGAGCTTAGAGAAACATCCCCTGTGTCATTTAGTGAAAAATATTCCTTAAGATCTTTCTCGATTAAAGCGCAATGAACCGGATTTGATAGCAATGACTCGTTAAGACGCCGCGGTCTGGGGCCGCTAGTTGTTGGTGTCTTGTCCATTGTTATCAGGACCATTGAGTGGTCTGACCATGATATGTCTCGGATTGTTGCTCGAGTTATCTTATTATTATCACAAGTAGGGATAAATATGTGGTAAATCCTTGCAAAAGTGTTGTGAGGGGCCAAAAAGTGTATGTAATCTTTGAAGGTAGGGTTCATCTCTTGCCAGATGTCCACCAGCCCCAAGGAACATATAAGCCTGGCTATCTTGAGACTATGTTGGGGGGGTCTTTTGCAGCAAGGCATTCCAGAGGATGTTTTGTCAAGCAAGGCGTCAAATGCAACATCAGAGTCCCCTCCCAGTACAATCCTGCCTTCCAGGTGTGGAGAGAGTGTTTTAAGCATAGTGGCAAAGAATCCGGCTTGGCCTTTGTTAGGGGTGTAATATGAAACAAAGGAGTATTTGTGACCACATATTTCTCCTTTGGCTAGAATATAATGCCCTTCTTTGTCTTTTATCGTATGAGTGTTATTGAATGGTACTTTTTTGGAAAAGAGGATAGCAACACCCCTTTGCTTTGTGTCCGCATTTGATAAATAAAATTGTGGGTATTTCTGATGGAGGAATGTGGGGTTATAGCTTTTGGGGAAATGGGTTTCTTGCAGTAATAGTATATCTATATTTTGTGTGTGGTAACTCTGGAATGCCTTACGTCTTTTTGTGCTGGAAGCACTCATGCAGCCCCAGACCATGACACTTCCACTACCATACTTAACTGTAGGCAAGATACACTTGTCTTGTACTCATCACCTGGTTGAGGCTTTACACCATCTGAACCAAATAAATTTATCTTGGTCTCATCAGACCACAGGACATGGTTCCAGTAATCCATGTCCTAAGTCTGCTTGTCTTCAGCAAACTGTTTGCATGCTTTCTTGTGCATCATCTTTAGAAGAGGCTTCCTTCTGGGACGATAGCCATGCAGACCAATTTGATGCAGTGTGCGATGTATGGTCTGAGCACTGACAGGCTGACCCCCCACCCCTTCAACCTCTGCAGAAATGTTCACAGCACTCATATGTCTATTTCCCAAAGACAACCTCTGGATATGACTCTGAGAATGTGCACCCAACAACTTTGATCAACCATGGCGAGGCCTGTTCTGAGTGGAACCTGTCCTGTTAAAGCGCTTTATGGTCTTGGCCACCGTGCTGCACCTCAGTTTCAGGGTCTTGGCAATCTTCTTATAGCCTAGGCCATCTTTATGTATGGCAACAATTCTTTTTTCAGATCCTCAGAGAGTTCTTTGCCATGAGGTGCCATGTTGAACTTCCAGTGACCAGTATGAGAGAGTGAGAACGATAACACCAGATTTAACGAGTTATTTTGAGGGGACAGCAAATTTACACTGTTATACAAGCTGTACACTCACTACTTTACATTGTAGCAAAGAGTCATTTCTTCAGTGTTGTCACATGAAAAGATATAACAAAATATTTACGAAAATGTGAGGGGTGTACTCACTTTTGTGATACTGTATATACACTATGAAGGTATACATACATATATATATTGTTGCGCTGCCTGCACTAACTGACTGTATACAGATCGCTCTATCTATCTATCTATCTATCTATCTATCTATCTATCTATCTATCTATCTATCTATCAATATAATTTTTTTTCACAATAGTCACTAGCTACAATGAACTGCCTGCACGTCACTAGTTAAGCTCAGTGTCTATCCACCGTTATTCACATACTACAAAGAGCTGCTGTACAAGCGGCTTTATATAGTGTGGGGCGTGAATTGAGGCTGCTGAGCAGTGATTGGCTAAAGGCACCCTGCATTTAGCCAATCATATCTCTCACAGCAGAGCACTCTGTGATTGGCCAAAGCATGCAGGTCATGTGCATGCCTTGGCCAATCAGCGGGCAGCATTTCCCCTGCAATTGGAATGCATTATGTGGCGCATTCCCACAAACGCTCCGTAATGCTATTATTTGAACGAACGGGAGAACGGGCAAACGCTGGCCCATCCCTAATTATTGATGATGGTTGTACATCGTGGGACTTTTTTGGGTCTTTTATTAAAGAACTTGTTAAAAATTGTGGTGTCTTTATTTACTGTCTACAATTTTTTTTCATGAATGAGTAGGGGTACAACGTACCCATTACTCATTCACATAGGAGAGGCAGGATCTGGGGGCCCCCTTATCCTTAAAGCGGCTTTCAAATTCTGATTAGCCCTCCATGCAGAGACCCCCACAACCACCAGGCTAGGGATGGGGAAGAGGCTGTTGTCTTCATCAACACGGGGACAAGGTGCTGCACCAAAAGGTTTCCCCCTTCCATGGCAAGTTAATGCCTCCCCCCCATTTTTGGGGAATGTGGTCTGGTATGGTTTAGGAGGAGGTCGCAGGCTGCATATTAAGATGAGGGTCTGGAATGGGTTTTGGGAGGGACCACATGCTTCTTTTTTTGGTTGGGGGTTGACACTTGCAATTCATAGTATTCAAATAATAATTCTGGTATATGATTGGGGGATGCTGTTTCTTTTTTTTTTTTTTCTCAGGGTCCCCTTTGACATCCATGCTAGTCCCTTTGTCAGGTCAGGGGTCAGGCTTGGAGACCAGTAGTTATAGCAGTAGAGAGGCTCCCACCAACCACCACCAGGATAACTACACAAGCAGGTTACCCTGGCAGAATATGTGGGCTCACCTGAGGTGTGGGGTCTAAGTAATAACCAGTGTTCACCAGAGCTCCTGATAGTGGAGATGGGTTTTGCTGTGTGTTAATACTAGGTTGAGGTCCTTAGAATATAGCAGGTAGGGATCAAGCAGAAGCATAGTCAGTAAACAAGCCAAAGGTCAGTAACAAGTGGTTGCAGGTTGGGATCAAGGGAAAGCATAGTCAAGGAACAGGCCAAAGGTCAGTAATGAGTGGTAGTGGAGATAAGGACAGCTGCAGGTACGCAAAGGAGCAAGATATCAGATAGATAGAGCATAATAATCTGGCAAACAGGACATGAAGACACATGGCTTAAATAGGAAGTTCATGGGAGGAGCAAAAATGTTAGGGTTCACCAAAAACAAGGCACAAGACAAGGTTATCCAAGGGATCAGACAGGATGTTGTCCAGCATATCCAGTGGCTGAGCAAGAAGAGCTCCTGCTGGACACAGTAGAGGTTGTGGGTTCAGGTCCTGACGTCTGATCTGGTGGTTAATCCGTCTTAACATAGAGGTGTTTGCGGATCGGATTGTCTCCAATCACCTCTATAGTCTCTAGCAGACCAGAAGCAATGTTCATTTTCATCCCTTCTGGCTCTAGGGTAGGTGTAAACACTGAAATTTTTTTTCTGGAATATTTTTTTTTGGGGATCTCATGTTTCAAGGGTAGAGGAGAGATCTGGGGTCTTATAGATTTATAGATAATAATCCATAAAAAAGACCTGTCATGCTTCATTTCTATCACAATGGATGTTTACATTTCATGTAATAGGAAAAAAGTGATGAAAAAAATGAAAAATAAGAATGTAAAACATGAAAATTGTATCAAATACTGCAATTTTCCTTTCCTGACGCCAAACCGTGGCAGCATACTAGTGATAGAGCTCCACCTCTTGACCACTCCCTCAGGACCAGGAATAGCATAAAAAAAAGGCATAGTTAGCCCCCCCCCCCCCCTATTCTTTGTAATAAGCTACATACCAAAACGTACAGGGTGGGCCTGTATGCTGCCATGGTTTGGCGTCAGGAAAGGAAAATTACGGTAAATATTTGATACAATTTTTTGGTCACATTTGTGCACCGCTATTATCCCTACAAACCCTATCTTTGTTCCCGTGATACCCCGTTCCTTCTCCCCTTCCCTCCCTTCCCTTCTGACCTTCCCAATCTTCCCTTCCCTCCCCTCCAATTTTTTGATACAATTTTCTGTTTTCCTGACGCCAACATGGCAGCAGTGATAAATAACTAGCTGACAGGGTGGGTTCTACTTGCCAAACCAATATTCAAATTTTGTAGGGACAGAGCACTGAATAGTCCTTCCTACAAAGTCCAAGGCACTTGGGTCTACTCCGTAAAGTTTGAGTAGGTATGCTGGGATGACCTTGATACTCCTACAAATGGATACTATAGATGCTCCCAAATGGGCTGCCTATGAGGCTGCAACTGCTCTGGTAGAGTGCACCGCCACTGACAGAGGCTCATGCCCCCTCACCCTATATGCACCGCCAAACCTGATAGAGTCTGGGCAGTAACCTCTTTTCCTTGATGATTTCCAGCTGGAATGACAAAAGGCTTATTAGATGATCTGAAAGGAGCATTTGTAGACAGGTGCTTCTTTCTGAAAACGCCCAATTCATGTGACTTTCCTGTGTGATGTTCTGGAAATGTAGGCAATTCCCAGATGTCTGTTAAATAGAGGGCTATTGCTACCTTTGATACAAGATGACCTACAAGACAGAACTTCTACAATATGTTTTTTTTTGTTTTTGTTTTAAGCTCCAAGAGCTTAAATCTCAGACAAACTTCTGCTTAAAGTTCTTGCAATAGATACTGTCTTGTAGGTAATGGCCCAAACCAAACACTGCTCTGTTGGAGCACACAGTTGAACTGACAGGAGATCCCGCAGCACCAATCGATCCCACTGGGAAAGACTCATTTCCATGGTGACTGAATCCGACTGCCTTCAAATGTCGTGCAGACTGAAGGATTCTTGGCCCATTTAAATTTGTTATTGCCAATATAGCCGACACTTGCAAGCTCAGTGAGGATAGGCTAAGGCTCATGTCCAGTCCGGCCTAGAAGAAGTATAGAACAGCTGGGGGCAGTAGGATCAATGTCTCGCCCTACCGAGAAAATGCAAACTTGTTCCAGATTTAGGCATAGATGTTGTAAGTAGAGTGCCTTCTAGCACTTGACAAAGTAGAGATTGCTCTGGAGCAACCAGAGTTTCCCCCGCCTCCCTTATTAGCACCCCTGCTTGCAGTTCCGGTCTGCGTATGTGCATAGGAGAAATGTCTTCTGTATCCTGAAGTGAATCGCCAAAGAAAACCGAGGGCTTCATGGCCAACATGGAGGATTGGCTATGACAACCATGTTCTCCCTTGACGGCCTACAGAGGAATCTCATTACGAGAGATGTTGGGGGGAAAATATATAGGCTAGATTGCAGCCCCAAGGAGAGACCAGAGCGTCTGTCCCCTGTGCCTTGGGGTGCAGAAACAAGGCCAGACATACCCAATGTTTGTGATTACTGTGGGTAGTGAAGAGGTCTGTCTGTGGTAGGCCCCACTTATGGACCAGCTCAGAGAAGACCTGGGATGTAGACCCACTCGTTCTACTCTGGGAAGCTTGCATGATAGTCGGTCTGCCTATGTGTTCAAAAATCCGCTGGGAGGTAAACTGTTTCCTGAATTTGCTGATGATCTTCCGTCCCAGAAGTTATGGGTTTCACCTCTCTCAATAGTATACTGCTGATAGGGAGAGTTGCTCCCTGGAGCTGAATATAGGCAGCTGCTGCCCTGTTGCTCAACTACAAGGAGACTGGTCTTCCCTTGATTCTGTATAGCAAGGCCAAAGTGCTAAAAAGGCTGTTTGAACCTCCAGCGAATTTGAGACTACCCACCTTGACTGGGAATCTCCATTTGCCTTGACCGACAGTCCCTCACAGTGTGCCTCCCAGGCTGTCTTGCCAACATGATTCATAACAATGATCCAGTGTAAAGGTTCAAAAGGGCCGTGACTGCTACTCATACTGAGTGACACTGTTCTCAACTGTGCTCAATCCTGTTTCCTCCCTTGCACTAAGAATCCTAGTTGAAACTTGTGCAGGCGTCCATGTTCCAAAGGAATCATCGGTATGCATGAAGACGTTGAGCCCAGAAGACTGAGGCACTGAGAAGCCATCAAACAAGCAAAGGTAGCTGTCCTCAGAATTCTCCTCCTGACTGTCACCATTTTCTCTGATGGAAGCAAAACAGAGGAACTAACAGAGCACCCCCAGGTACACTAACTTGTTGGGTTGGAGAAAGTTGGCTTCTCTTTCCCCTATTTTTTTTTTTTTTTTATTGAAGTTAATAACCCAGCCATATCTCTGCAGGGTACATATGAGGACCTCTTGGTGCGACAGCAATTGTTCCAGTCTCCTGGATAGAAGAAGAATGACGTCCAGATAGTGATGAACCCGGAGACCCTGTTCTCTGAGTAGAGCTGACACGGCACTGAGACCCTTGCCAACATTCTCTGAGATATTTATCCACAAGGTAGGCTGTTAAAGTGGAAATGCTTCTAAAGAAAGAAAAATTTGGGATGTGAGGATAGGCATCCTGACAATCTAGCAGTAGCATCCAGCCGACTGGTTATACTGTTTTAATGGACTCCATCTTAAAGATCTCTAAGAGGGCCAAAAAGGTTCAACCTCTTTCGATCTGCAACTGGATGCTAGCCTTCGTCCCCTGCAAACTACAAACAGGGTTGGGTAGAAAACCTGCAATCTTTCCTGTGAATGGGACCGGGATGACAACTCCCTGAGTCTGAAGTGTCTGTAAGTATTGTAGCAGCCCATCCGCTTTTGCAGTGAATTTGGCAGAGAAATGTTCTGGAGGAGGAGCAGTGAGGAATCCCCCGAATTGACCATGAGTGCCTAATAACTTCCTCCAAGGATTTTACATAGTTACAGAGTTACATAGTTAGTCAGGTTAAAAAAGACACAAGTCCATCTAGTTCAACCAAAAAAAGCAAAACAAAATAAACATTTATATATATATATAACCAAATAATCCCATATACAATCCTTCACCCACAGTTGAGGCAATCGGATTCACCCTGGATCAACTTTACCTAAAAATGTTGGTACCCAGTTATATTATTTACATTAAGGAAAGAATCCAGGCCTTTTTTAAAGCAATCAACCGTGCCGGCCAAAACCACCTCTGGAGGGAGTCTATTCCACATTTTCACAGCTCTTACTGTGAAGAAACCTTTCCTTATTTGTAGATTAAATCTTTTTTCCTCTAGACGTAAAGAGTGCCCCCTTGTCCTTTGTGATGACCTTAAAGTAAATAACTCAACACTAGAGTTGAGCGAACACCTGGAAGTTCGGGTTCTGCTGGTCCGTCCGAACTTCGGGACAAAGTCCGGGATAAATGAAATTCCAGTAGTGTTTCCTGTTCCCCCGTGAGAAATGCAGATCTCCTTTTTTCTAAATTAGATGTTTATTCCTTTCCAAAGAAGTGTCATTCTCGACACTTTTACACCTTATCTGAGGGAGGTCTCCACCAAAACCGGCCGTGCCAACTAACGAAATTTTTTCCGGACCTAAGAAAGGAATTACATTTATTATATTGACCCATGGTTGTAAAAATCCATTTCAACTAGGTCCCACTTAGGCTAACGGAGTTGACACCCACT
>BLSH010481640.1:135246-149636 GCA_018402905.1 Glandirana rugosa
ACAGCAGTAGTAAAGTAATCTATCTCAGGATGCAGGATCAGGTCTTAAAATGGCTAAAATCTGTCCCTCACGCCGTCAGCTACCTTTCCCTATACTAACCCAAGGAGCATGTGACTGCAGCACTGTGACTCCAGCTTATAAAGAGGCTGGGTCACATGATGCACCGGCCAATCACAGCCATGCCATTAGTAGGCATGGCTGTGATGGCTTCTAAGGGCAAACCAGTGAAACGCTTGTTGATTGGCTGCCCTGCAGCTTCTCAACACGTGGAGTAAAATAGCAGAACCCCGGACCGAACCCGAACGATTTTTGAAATGTCCGGGTCCGGGTCCGTGCCACGGACACCCTAAAGTTCGGTACGGACCCGAACGTTACAGTCCGGGTTCGCTCAACACTACTCAACACCAAGTTCACTATATGGACCACTTAAATATTTGTACATGTTGATCATATCCCCCCTTAATCTCCTCTTCTCAAGAGAGAATAAATTCAGATCCTCTAATCTTTCCTCATAGCTGAGCTCCTCCATGCCTCTTATTAGTTTGGTTGCCCTTCTCTGCACTTTCTCCAGTTCCCCGATATCCTTTTTGAGAAGTAGTGCCCAAAACTGAACTGCATATTCCAGATAAGGCCTTAGTAATGATTTGTACAGGGGGGCAAAATAATGTCTCTATCTCTGGAGTCCATACCTCTCTTAATACAAGAAAGGATTTTGCTTGCTTTGGAAACCGCAGCTTGGCATTGCATGCCATTATTAAGTTTATGATCTACCAACACCCCCAGATGCTTCTCCACTATGGATTCCCCCAGTTGTACTCCCCCTAGTATGTACGATGCATGCATATTCTTAGCCTCCAAGTACATACCTTTACATTTATCAACATTAAACCTCATTTGCCACACAGTCGCCCAATTAGACAGTGTATTGAGGTCTGCTTGTAAGTTGGAGACATCCTGCAAGGAAGTTATTCCACTGCATAGCTTGGTGTCATCTGCAAACACTGAAATGGTACTTTTAATCCCAGACCCGATATCATTTATAAATATATTGAAAAGTAAGGGTCCCAACACTGAACCTTGGGGTACACCACTGATAACCTTAGACCATTCAGAATAAGAATCATTAACCACTACTCTCTGAATTCTGTCTTTTAGCCAGTTTTCTATCCATTTACAAATTGATCTTTCCAAGCCTGTAGACTTTACCTTACACATTAGCTGTGTGTGGGGAACGGTGTCAAAGGCTGTTCTGTACAACATACTGTCCAGAAACCCATAAAGCGCAAACTCTGGCTCCTACCTCAAGAGTCTGGGCATGCGCTCGTCAAAAGGGCTTAGTGGGTACCTGCGGTATACCGAAGGATTTTCACTTATGGACCTTTTAAAGGTTGCCTGATTTCTCTTCCATTCTCTACCTGGGACACTGGCCTGACAGCTGGCCCTAGGGTCCCTTGACCTAGAGGAGTGGAACCTGCCAGGAGAAACATTTTCTTTTCCTTTTGTTTCCAGTCTTATGGGAGCAGATCGGACCTACCTCCTGTCACTTATGATATGGCTGTCTCCAGTTTCCTACCAAACAGAGATCTTCTGCCATAAAGTGCCTCACCAATCTTGTTTTTAGGAAGCAAGACACCGCCCAGGGTCTCAACCATAAGGGCCCCCTAGCCGTGACCGAGTATAGCATTACTATGGTCAGTCAATTGGTTGAGATTATTGCTGCTTCTGAAATAAAGATCACATAGACATTCATCTTGGCTAGGGTTCGATCTGACATCAGCTTTATGGATTTCCTCTCCAACAGCTGTCTCTATCTCCTGGACCCAAAACCTAAAGCCCTAGTCACCAAGGTAAGGGCAACTGGCGGATGGCAGACCCCTCTCAGTCACCTCATTACTAGGCTACAGTCGCATTTACTGTGGGCATGGATTTCAGTGATGCTACATCCAGTCTCTGACAAGGATAAAACTTGTATAGACAAACAATGGAAAAACTTTCTGCAGCTCGGATTACATTTTTTCCATAAACGGAGAAGGAATTGCCATTTTGAAGAAAGGTTAAATATGTCTTTTTACCCATGTAATGGCCTGCATGACCGTCTGGATACACTGTTCCACGAAGGAAAAAAACTGAAACCAAGCAGCTCCAGGTCTTCCTCTGATGAAGAGGAGCTATTATCTGCAGGCTGCCCACTCACCAGGGTAGCAGAACTGAGTGGTTGAGCGCCACATGCCATGGTGCCAGGTTGCTTTTCTAGTGGCTAGAGTAGCACCTAGGAGGGGGCTGCCTGGCTGGGATAACTGATGTGAGTCCAAAATAGAATCTTGCGCCATAAATAATAAAGACTTTTGGTGTTACCTGTTAACTGCGAACTCCTCCGGGCAGTCTTTACTCACCAGCCTATTGGGTACAGGCGCTGTGCCACAGGCCCTGCAGGATTCTTGCTGGGGCACTGGCGTTGCTCTGGGGAAGAGGCGATAAGACGTCTCCTTTGGAACCTTTTCCATTTGAGTGGGTGCGGCATCTGCAGATACACTATTATGAAGAACGTCCGCCTTTCCTTGGCTCTTGATTTTTGAGAACAAAAGCATGCGGGGCTGAACACACTCAAAGCAATCTGCATAAGGAGGCACTCTTTTCCTGCAAACTTACCAACACGGTGGTCCCATACCTTTGGATTTGAGGGTCTTTTTGCATAAGCGGTGACTGACTCATGGCTTGAGGACAGATAGGACGGCCAGCTGAAAGGAGGATAGCCAGAAAGGAAAATAGCACTAGAGAGAGAAGGTATTTTGACATGAAAGAGAGAGGAGGGAAAAAATATATGCCTGCAAAACAAACCAATTTTTTTTATTTAAACCAAAAGAAATTGATTAATTAATATATATACATTCATCTCTCTCTCTCTCTCTCTTTTTTTTGGCTAAAAGAAATAAATGAATGCCGTGTACACATACACATATATATATATATATATATATATATTTATTTATATATATATATATATATATATGTACAGTATCTCACAAAAGTACACCCCTCACATTTTTGTAAATATTTTATTCTATCTTTTCATGTGACAACACTGAAGAAATGACACTTTGCTACAATGTAAAGCAGTGAGTGTACAGCTTGTATAACAGTGTAAATTTGCTGTCCCCTCAAAATAACTCAACACACAGCCATTAATGTCTAAACCGCTGGCAACAAAAGTGGGTACATCCCTAAGTGAAAATGTTCAAATTGGGCGCATTTAGCCATATTCCCTCCCCAATGTCATGTGACTCATTTGTGTTACAAGGTCTCAGGTGTGAATGGGGAGCAGGTGTGTTAAATTTGGTGTTATTGTTCTCACTCTCTCATACCGGTCACTGGAAGTTCAACATGGCACCTTATGGCAAATAACTCTCTGAGGATATGAAAAAAAAGAATTGTTGCTCTACATAAAGATGGCCTAGGCTATAAGAAGATTGCCAAGACCCTGAAACTGAGCTGCAGCATGGTGGTCAAGACCATACAGCGGTTTAGCAGGACATGTTCCACGCAAAACAGGCCTCGCCATGGTCAGCCAAAGAAGTTGAGTGCACATGCTCAACGTCATATCCAGAGGTTGTCTTTGGGAAATAGACGTATGAGTGCTGCCAGCATTGCTGCAGAGGTTGAAGGGATCGGGGGTCAGCCTGTCAGTGCTCAGACCATACGCCACACACTGCATCAAATTGGTCTGCATGGCTGTCTTCCCAGAAGGAAGTTTCTTCTAAAGATGATGCACAAGAAAGCCTGCAAACAGTTTGCTGGAGACAAACAGGCTAAGGACATGGATTACCATGTCCTGTGGTCTGATGAGACTAAGATAAACTTATTTGGTTCAGAATGTGTCAAGCATGTGTCACAGCAACCAGGTGAGGACTACAAAGACAAGTGTGTCTTGCCTACTGTCAAGCATGGTGGTGGGAGTGTCATGGTCTGGGCTGCATGAGTGCTTCCAGCACTGGGGAGCTACAGTTCATTGAGGGAACCATGAATGCCAACATGTACTGTGACATACTGAAGCAGAGCATGATCCCCTCAATTTGGAGACTGGGCCGCAGGGCAGTATTCCAACATGATAACGACCCCAAACACACCTCCAAGAAGACCACTGTCTTGCTCAAGAATCTGAGGGTAAAGGTGATGGACTGGCCAAGCATGTCTCCAAACCTAAACCCTATTGAGCATCTGTGGGGCATCCTCAAACAGAAGATGGAGGAGCGCAAGGTCTCTAACATCCACCACTCCGTGATGTGGTCATGGGAGAGTGGAAGAGGACTACAATGTCAACCTGTGAAGTTCTGGTGAACTCCATGCCCAAGAGGGTTAAGGCAGTGCTGGAAAATAATGGTGATCATACAACATATTGACACTTTGGGCCCAATTTGGACATTTTCACTTAGGGAGTACTCACTTTTGTTGTCAGGGGTTTAGACATAATGGCTGTGTGATGTGTTATTTTGAGGGGACAGCAGATTGACACTGGTATACAAGCTGTACACTCACTACATTGTAGCAAAGTGTCATTTCTTCAGTGTTGTCACATATAAAGATATAATAAAATATTTACAAAAAATGCGAGGGGTGTACTCACTTATGTGAGATACTGTATATATACACATACGTATATACACACACACTTTTTTTTGTGTGTGTGTACTACCTGTTGAAAATCAGCAGGGGGAGCTCCCCCAGGACTACATCCCTAATTGCTGGCAAGAGTGAGCTTTTGCCCATAAGCAAGATGGTGGTTGGAACTCCTGATGGCCGGCGTACCCCGATGATGTCATCAAGGGCACCGTGGAAAAGGAAAAACAGCACTGGGCGGCCATTCCTTCCCTATAGGGAGGCCTGGGATGGCCCAGGCAGCGTGGTCTATATCCCCACATGGGCAAACAAGAGGGGAACAGAACACTAACAAACATGGAGACATGGGAGGCACTAAAAAGCCAGACCAAGGTAAGGAAGAAAACATATGAGACAGAACAGAATAAAAGGGATAGGCAGCCCTGTATGGTGCAAGGAACCAAAAAAGGAAAACGAATGAACTAGCTGGCCCTCCCTACGCCTCAGCCCACAGACACTTACATAATGGCAGATTTTGTTCCTAAAGAGGAAACACTGCAGGGTCCCATCAAGACCCACAGAAGGGGCACCCAGGCTTTTTAGCACAATTTAGGGGCCCGAGCACTGGGTCTTGCCAAAATATACAGTTGTGCTACAGTTTACATACCCTGGCAGAGCGTTGTCACATGAAAAGATACAGTTGTGCTCATAAGTTTACATACCCTGGCAGAATTTATGATTTCTCAAAAACTTTTCTTTCACTCAAGGTTAGTGTTTCGCTGAAGCCATTTATTATCAATCAACTGTGTTTACTCTTTTTATATCATAATGACAACAGAAACTACCCAAATGACCCTGATCTAAAGTTTACATACCCTGGTGATTTTGGCCTGATAACATGCACACAAGTTGACACAAAGGAGTTTGGATGGCTATTAAAGGTAACCATCCTCACCTGTGATCTGCTTGCCTGTAATTAGTGTGTGTGTATAAAAGGTCAATGAGTTTCTGGACTCCTGACAGAGCCTTGCATCTTTCATCCAGTGCTCCACTGACATTTCTGGATTCTGAGTCATGGGGAAAGCCAAAGAATTGTCAAAGGATCTGCGGGAAAAGGTAAACTGTATAAAACAGGGAAGGGATATAAAAAGATATCCAAGGAATTGAGAATGCCAATCTGCAGTGTTCAAACTCTAAACAAGAAGTGGAAAATGAGGGGTTCTGTTGAAACCAAACCACGGTCAGGTAGACCAACTAAAATTTCAGCCACAACTGCCAGGAAAATTGTTCGGGATGCAAAGAAAAACCCACAAATAACTTCAGGGGAAATACAGGATTCTCTGAAAACATGTGGTGGGGCTGTTTCTTTTTTTGTTTTGTGCTGAATACATATTTTAATGTTCAATAGTGTTTATTAAAAGTTTCAAAGTAATACAGCTCATTTTATCATAATACACCATATGAGCATTACCAACAAATCTGACATTTCGTGTCTTTAAGCAAGACATTGGAAACAATTTGTTAATGCAAAGCTTAATACATCCAACATATCGGCTCATGGTTATGACTTGCAGTTATCCAGTATCAAGTATTATAAATAGAGTTGAGTGAACCTCTAGAAGTTCGGGTTCTGCAGGTTCGGCCGAACTTCGGGACAAAGTCCGGGTTCGGGTCTGGACTTGACCCAAACTTTGACCCGGACCCCGAACCCCATTGAAATCAATGGGGACCCGAACTTTTAGGCACAAAAATGGCTGTAACAAAGTCCTGGAAAGTCCTAGAGGTCTGCAAAAGGAAGGAAAATGGGGGTAAGAGTCGGACAAGTGCCCTACAAAGAAATGAGGATAGGGAAATAACTTAAAATAATTTTTAAGCTAAAATCACATAAAAAAATCAAAAATGGAGGTAGATGTGGAGTTGGAGGTTGAGGAGGCGATGAAAGTGGCAGTGGAGGAGGAGGAGGAGGGGGAGCCAACACTGTTTTTTTTATTTTTGGAATTTTTTTTTTTTTTTTTAAACCAGCAGTGTAGATGCACTTTTTAATTTTGTGCAAGAAACCATAATCTGTCCCTTTAAGCAACACTAGGAACCTCTCCCTATAGAACTAGGAGATGATTTTAGATTCTAAAATCATCTCCAAGTTGTACAGGAAAAGCCTCCAGCTATTGCTTTAAGGGAAAGATTATTGTTCTAAAATCATCTCCAAAGTGTGTGGGAAAAGTCTATTGCAGGCGCATAGAGCCATATAAATGTTCTAAAATCATCTTCAAAGTGTGTGGGAAAAGCCTATTGCAGCCGCATAGAACCATATTACTGTTCTAAAATCATCTTCAAAGTGTGTGGGAAAAGTCTATTGCAGCCGCATAGAGCGTTATTACTGTTCTAAAATCATTCCCTTAAAGCAACAGCTGGAACCTTTCCCTGTACAACTTTCTTTCCCTTAAAGCAACAGAATCTACCTAGTCCAGTCAGATCGTTCTGTGCAGCAGGATGAGGTGTGCAATCTGTCCCTCAAAGCACCAGTACTAGTATATTTACCTAGTCCACAATCAGATCGTTCAGTAATGCAGGATGAGATGTTCTGCAATCTGTCCCTCACAGAGCCAGCAGCATCCTCTCCCTAAACTATCCTGAGAGCATATGACATGCAGTACAGTGACTCTAGCCCCATATAGAGGCTGGGTCACATGGTGCACTGGCCAATCACAGCCATGCCATTAGTAGGCATGGCTGTGATGGCTTCTAGGGAAAACCAGTGAAACACTTGTTGATTGGCTGTGCTTTGCAGCTTTTCAACACGTGGAATAAAATACCCGAACCCGGACTTTTTTTGAAAAGTCCGGGTTCGGGTTCTGGTCCCGGACGTCCAAAAGTTCGGTACGGACCCGAACTTTACAGTCCGGGTTCGCTCAACTCTAATTATAAACCCAACCATAACTAATCTCTTGTTTATTTAGGAAGCATAACAAAACATATAACATAGAGATATGGAATCCTGAGTTGGCCCCATCTGAGAGCTCTAGCTAGGAACACTAGGAGAGCAGACCAGCCACCCCATTGGGATCAAACTGTGGTCAGTCTACCAAGTCCCCAAGTGTTCAACACTCTACAATCACCTCATCTGGCGCTAGAATTCGTACTCCTATTGGAACACTCCCACTCACAGGGTTGTGAGCGCACACTAGCATCCAAACAGTTTCTCATGAAATGAAAAATAACATATAGCAGTTGTGGTCAAGTAAGAATAGAAAAACGAGACAGAAAAGAAAGGAAGAAAGAAAAAGACTATTCTGTCCAAGGACGAACAGGCGGACCTCCCCCCGCTAAGTGAAAACTCGAGGTATGCCATCTAGATAATAACCCCTATATGTGATGCCCATGGCTCCCAAATGTTCCTAAAGTTACCCATTGTATCCTGAATAGTATTGGCCACTTCCTCTTGTGTCATCACCCAGGATATCTTACGTTTTGCTTGTTGGTATGAAACTGATGTGGATTTCCAGCTTTTAGCGATCATCAATTTTGCTCCTAATAAAATGAACATGATAAGGGCCAGAGAACTCTTAGATATTCCTGGGATGTTTTTGTTTAGTAACGCCACCAGCGGGCTCTGATGGACAGACAATCCTGTTACTTTATGAATTAATCTAAAAATTGAGTTCCAGGATGTCCTAATCCTAGGGCATTCCCAAAGGATATGTAAAATAGTGCCTGTGGGGCCACATTCCCTAAAACAGAGAGAGGAAGCCGAAGAATACATCTTCGCAAGTCTAGTGGGAACCATATACCATCTAGTCAGGACTTTTACGTTCGCCTCCATCAAAGACACATTCCTCATTCCCTTAAAAGATTTATATAATGTTTTATGCCAAGTATCCAGATCCCAGTCCAGCTTGAGATCCCTCTCCCAACCATTCAAGTATGGTGCTTTATCGAAGGGTTCAGCCAGCCCCCGTCATGTCCATTATCTGCGAACACCAGTGCTCGTATGGTGTAATTTGCAGTACCTTAGTTTTATCAGGCCATAGCGAGTGAATGAAATGTGTGATTAAATGCAGCCTGAAAACCTCAGATGGAGGCATCTCTAGTTTGTTTACTCAGTGTTTACGAGATAAAGGTCCACCAGGACTAGCAAAATGACCAATCCTAAACAGCCCCTTGTTGAGCCACCATCTAAATGCCTTAATATCTTCCCCTGGAGGGAATTAGGGATTATTGAAGAGGTGTGCCAGCGGGCACCAGTGGGAGGTAACCCTCTTTTGTTTGACAATTAGATCATTCACGGATAACGAATGGGAGAGAGTAGGGGCCAGGATTGGTGGACGCAATTTTGAAGGACACCATGCCAGGTAGTCAGGTGTGTGTCTCGGAATAGCCCATCTCTCTATTGTTACCCAATCTGGTTTAACACCTTTAGAGTATATAACCGAGAATTGGGCCAATTGTGCAGCTTGGTAATACCACCAAATGTGAGCTAATCCTAATCCCCATTTTCTCTTAGGTCTATAAAGGACTTGTTTAGAAAAGCGGTGTCCCTTATTTCCCCAAATAAATTTAATTGCTGTCTGCAGTGGTGTTACTTGCTGTTTAGTTACAGGTATGGGCAGGGATCGAAACATGTACAATATGTGGAGGAGAAGCGTCATTTTTATAGCATTTACCCTGCCCAGCCATGAAAGGCCCAAAGTCGCCCAGTGTGCCATGTTCTTGCATAATTTATTAAAGAGTGGGGGGTAGTTACTCTCATATAATGAGCCAAAGGTAGGTGTGAGGTTAATGCCCAAATATGGAATATGCGTGTTAGACCATGCAAAGGCTAAATGCGCTTTTAACTGTGTTAAGACAGTGGTCAGGATATTCACATTAAGAGCCATGGATTTAGATACATTTACACTGAGGCCTGAAATTTTACTGAACTCATCAAAAATGCACAGCAAATTTGGTGTAGAGGTTAGGGGGAGGTTATGAATAGGAGAACATCATCCGCAAACAATGCGCACTTAGTAGTTTGACCACAAGACACTCCTTTTACATCCAAGCTTTCCCTCACAGCTATGGCTAATGTTTCTATCGCTATAGCAAATAGAAGAGGGGATAGGGGACATTCCTGTCTGGTGCCTTTCTCTATCCGGAATGTATCAGAGAACTGACCACAAAACCTCACCCGTGCACTTGGTTGGGAGTAAAGTGCTTTCAGAGCACTAGTGAAATTTGGGCCAAAACCCCATTTAGCTATTAGCTTAAAGCGGAGGTCCGAGGGCTAAAAAAAAAAATAAAAGTCAGCAGCTACACATACAGTAGCTGCTGACTTTTAATATTAGGACACTTACCTGTCCTGGAGTCCAGCGATGTCGGCACCCGCCGCCGATCTTCGGATCGGGGGACGGGTGCAGCCGCCTCCATCGCGGGTAAGGGAACCCGGACGTGTAAGCAGTACAGCTTCACGCCGGGCACCTTACCGCGCATGCGCGAGGCTCTGCCGTGCTCTGCTACTGGCCAGGCGGCCAGAAGCAGAGCGAGCAGGGAGGAGGGAGCCTGGCCGCTGACGTCAGCGGCCGCGTCCGCCGGCCAGAGCTCCCGGATGTGTGGAAAAGGACACCTGTCTAAAGACAAGTGTCCTCTTCCCCCCCCCCCCCGAAAGGTGCCAAATGTGACACCTGAGGGGGGGAGGAATCCAACCAGCGGAAGTTCCACTTTAGGGTGTAACTCCGCTTTAAACATATAATCCCAAGAAACAGAATCAAAAGCTTTGTGGATGTTCACAGATAACAAAAAGCCTTCCTGGGGTGGTCCCCCGTCCCACCTCGAACCCATTACCGATAGCAGATCGATCATCCTCCTCACCTGGTCCAGCCCCTGCCTGCCCGGGATGAAGCCAACCTGATCTTTATGAATATAGTTCCCAATAAATGATGCTAAATGATTAGCTAGAGCTTCATAATTTTCAAATCATTATTTATTAGCAAAATTGGTCTATAACTGCTCACCTTGCTTGGGTCTTTTCCCGATTTGGGTATGACCGAGATAAATGCTAAGTTGTTTGCTGGATCCAAGGGTTGGCCTTTACCCAGAGCATTAAAGAACCGGAACAAGTAGGGAGCAAGGAACGCTGAGAACGTTTTGTAATATTGGGTAGAAAACCCATCAGGACCTGGGGCAGAATTTGGTTTTAATTCCTTGATAACGTGCAATATCTCCGTGAACGGCGAATCCAAGATCGCTCTGTGTTCAGTCGTGAGACACGGGAGAGAAATTCCCTCCAGGGAGGCTTCTAGTTTGGAGTTATCGTTCACATTGTTATTTGAATACAATTTAGAAAAGAAGTCCTGGAAGGTGTTCATAATAACTGAAAGGTTCTGTGTCAGGGCACCAGACAGGGATTTGATTTTAGGGACAGAAAGCAATTTATATTTAGGAGTGAGTCTAGCCCCTAGGCATGTGCCGATCCTATCACTGGTACGATAAAGGCGTCCTCCTAACCATTTAAGGTGCTTCTCTGCTGTGGACGTTAATTCAGGATTAAGGGAAGGCTTAGCTTTATGCAATCTTGATAATGTTTCACACGTGTGTTTCTGTTTATGTGCCTTGCTCGCATGACGGAACTCTTCCTTCTCAATTAAGGCACAATGGACCGGGTTGGTTAACAGGGATTCCTTAAGACGCCACGGTCTGGGTCCACTAATTATTTTTGTTTTGTCCAATGTGATTACCACCATAGAGTGGTCTGACAATGAATGCTACATCCCGAATTTTAGCCCAAGTGATTCTGTGGATATCGCTCATGGGAACAAAGATGTGATCTATCCTTGCATGAGTATTGTGGGGAGCCGAAAGGTGTGTGTATAGTCTTTGGCAGTGGGATTCAGCTCATGCCAAATATCAACCATCCCCATCGAGTGCATAAGCTTGGCTATCTTTAAGCTTTGTTTAGAGGGTCTTTTACAACGAGGCAAACCTGAGGATGACTTATCGAGCATAGTATCAAATGCGACATTAGAATCCCCCCCCCAACACTACCCTACCCTTTAAATGTGGGGAGAGTACTCTCAGCATATTCTCAAAAAAACCTGCATGGCCTCTATGAGGCGCATAAAATGAGACAAAAGAATATGTATGGCCTGATATCACCCCTTTAACCAAAATATACCGCCCCTCGTAGTCTCTAATCACTTTTTTAGAAAAAAGGACAACCACTCCTCTGTTTTCTATCTGCACTTGCTAAGAAGAATAGTGGATATTTCTGATGTATAAATTTGGGGTTGTAACTTTTGGGAAAGTGCGTTTCTTGCAATAATAATATATCTAAATGATGAGTATGGTAGCCCTGGAGCGCCTTGCGTCTCTTCACCGGTGAATTTAGGCCTTGTGCATTATGGGAGCCTAATTTAAGGACCTCCATAGGTTGATTTGTATCAGACATGGACATGAGGGGAGAGAGCTATTGCCCTAAGAAGATCACCTACCCCAACACCCGTAGCATGGATCTCGAGACAGATTGGTAACTCCGGAAGCTGGAGGTTGCTGCACCATAGGGATGAGGAGGTCCACCTAGACGCCCACGGACAGAACACTCTGCGGAGGCAAAAGAGGAAATATCGGATTAAGTAGAGCTTTGTGAAATAAAAACAAAGAAAAGAGAGTGGAGAAGCAAAGATAGAAGACTGATAGAAGGAAGCAAGAAAACAAGAACACGAGGAGGAAATAGATCCTAAAAAGGAGCCATCTCCTCAGGAAGAGGGTCTGGACCAGCCTAGGCCCTCTTTAGATCTCCCGGTAAGAGATCTAACAATGAAACAACCTCAGAGGGTTGCAGTCCCGGTCTCACCAAGGATAACTAGTACTCTAGTGACAGCAGGGGGAGGAGCATGTTGTTCCGCCCTGACCATTGAGGTCTCCCGGCCCATAATCAAAACATTTGAAATCTCCAACGAAACAATAATAAAGGGAAGTTAACAATCAGGAGGCCTAAAGAGAGGGGGGATAAGAAGGCACTAAGTAAAACAAAAAAAGGGGGAAAGTGGGGGGTCTCCCGGGGCAACCATAACGAACCGCAAGATATACTTAGATCGTAGTCTCAGGTTATAGTCCATTGTTGTACACGACAGTACACTTGTGTATCCTGCATAGTTGTCCATATCCTGAGGAATAGAAGGGAGGATACAGATCATCAAATACACTTCTGCCATGCGTGATACATAGTTCCGTATACTCCGGTATCAGTGACAAATTGTTCCTCCCTAAACTCCGATCAAGCAATTATAACAAGAATCAAAGTTACAGAACTCTGGGTAGAAATAAGGCTCCCAGGAGATTATTAAACATCTGGGACCCACCAGGCCTCTGTAACCTGAATAATTGATAACTGAATAATCTGTATGGAGACAACTAAAAAAGGGGGGGGGGCGACCATAAGCCCACCGATTCTGCGAGTCTCACGGTAAGCGACAACCAACAAAGATGAAGAAGTATTCCTCCATCCTGAGGGCAACAAGTAGAAAGTGATTCTCCACAATGCCAGGAACAGTCCCTCTCAGCATGGAGGCTTGGAGTCTCTATGCCTCTTGGACTGTTGTTTATTTCAAAGTGGGGTAATAGGACTGGTGGTCTCTTTGATAAACTTTGATGCAATTCCGATGATACAGAGTCCATGGGTTCCTGCTCAATGAGACCCAACTCCTTTAGTATACGCTCTTCCTCCTGGAAGTTTGTGAACCCATGAGTCTAATTCTGAAAGGTAAATTGCAATCTGAATGGGAATGACCACCAATATTTCAGCGATTTCTGTGAAAGAATCAGCAAAAGTGGCTTGAGGGTCCTCCTCTTCTGTATTGTGGTCGGGGAAAGATCCGCAAACACCTGTATAGTGTGTCCCTGGATCGAAAGACACATAGCAGAGGAGAGTAAAAGGAATCCCAAGAAATTCTTTAAGTATATAAACAGTAAGAGAGGGAGGTCAGATCATATTGGTCCCATAAAGAATGATGAAGGTAATCTGGTTGCAAAGGATGGAGAAATGGCAAAGGTGTTAAACTAATTTTTCTCCTCAGTATTCACGAAGGAAACGGGGCTCAATTATTCAAAACCACAATGCTGATCCTCACGGCACGTCACGGGAAGTACCCTCATGGCTGACTGAGGATAAAATCAGAAATAGGCTTGAAAAACTGAACACTACTAAGTCACCGGGACCAGATGGCTTACACCCGAGGGTCCTTAAGGAACTTAGCCAAGTTATTTCCAGACCCTTGACTGGTATGATACCAGCTGATTGGAAGAAAGCCAATGTAGTACCAATATATAAAAAAGGACCAAGATATATCCCTGGGAATTACAGACCAGTTAGCTTAACATCAATAGTTGGCAAGCTCTCTGAGGGAATAATAAGGGATTACATACAAGATAATTGTAACGAGAATGGTATCATTAGTGGTAATCAGCATGGGTTCATGAAGGATCGTTCTTGCCAAACCAATCTATTAACCTTCTATGAGGAGGTGAGTTGCCATCTAGATAAGGGAAGGCCTGTAGACGTGGTGTATGTGGATTTTGCGAAAGCATTTGATACAGTTCCCCATAAACGTTTACTGTACAAACTAAGGTCCCTCAACATGGATCAAAGGGTGAGCACCTGGATTGAAAATTGGCTACAAGGGCGAGTCCAGAGGGTGGTGATAAATGGGGAGTATTCAGAATGGTCTGGTGTAGAAAGTGGAGTTCCCCAAGGTTCTGTCCTGGGACCAATCCTATTCAATTTATTCATAAACGACTTGGAGGACGGGTGAACAGCTCAATCTCAA
>BLSH010481640.1:156881-177354 GCA_018402905.1 Glandirana rugosa
GACTACCGCAGGGTGAGGAAGGACGTTAATCGTGAGGAGGCAGCTGGGACCATGTTTAACATCTGATACCACGGAGGAGTGCTAATTGCAGGAAGGAGTGGGACGCCATCAGAGGGTTATTTCTGCTCACGCGATTGATCTGTTAGCGATAACGGATCCCCTAGTTTCGGTAAGGGTACCTCTGTGTGATCATATTAGTGTGCCTATCATCGGTGCTGGGACTACACACTTTTCTGGGTGAAACCTAATTGATGAACATTCTTTTTGGATTTATTTCACTTTGGTTAAGAGGGACCCGTTTCCTGCTTTACCCATCCCACCTTCTCACTTATTGGAATCACGGAATTAATAAGGACTTTTTTTGAACACTTAATTTATTGGATTATGGTTTCATCATCTTGAGTTTATTATTCACTGGGATTTTTATTGATGTGTGTTTATTTACATATGTTTTTATTTCACTGTATATGAGCGCAACTGTTTTTTACTTTACAAAAATGTTTTTGCACCTGTTGAAATCAGCTTTTTTTGTCAGAAAATGACTTAGAACCCCCAGACATTATATATATTTCTGAAAGCGGAGGGCCTGGAGAATAAAATTGTTACTGTCACAATTTTTTATGCTGCACAATATTTGCGCAGCCATTTATCAAATGCACATTTTTAGGGTAGTAAGTTTTAGAGACATAACCTGTATTTGTGGCACCACACCCCTATGAAATGTACAAAAAAAAAAAGACAAAATAGGATTTTAATGGTTGCCACCCAAACAGTAATTAGACATGTGCAGCTTGTTTTGTTCAAATTTAAATTTGGATGTATTTGAATTTCTGAATTACAATAGTACTGAATTGAAACATCCGAAATAATGGAAAAAAAATCAGATGGAATTCGAATTAATTTGAATAGTTTTCAGATTTGAAAAGCTTTCGAATTGGAATCATTTTCCAATTTCCAAAGAGAATAAAATAGAACAGAAAATAAAGGAATAGAATATAATAGAGTACAACAGAACAAAATAGAAAGTACACGAACAGAATAGAATAGAAATGAATAGAATAGAATAAAATAGAGAGAATATAACCATCTTCTGAAATTCGGATTTCAAATAGAATGAATTCAAATTTGAATACATAAGAAAAGAAAAGAATAGAATGGAAAAAAAGAATAGTATAAACTATAATAGAATAGAAAAGAATAAAATTCAAAAAACAATAGAATAGACTAAATTAGAAAGAATATAACCATTTCCCAAAATTCAAATAGAATCAATATGAATTTTAATAGAATAGAAAAGAATAGATTAGAATAGAATAGAAATTAACAGACTAGTATAGAATCAATATCAAATTTGAATGGCCCACTATTTCTAGTAGTTTAGCTGAAGATAAAGATCAGTCTTTATCATACAGTATGTGGGACGTTGGAAATCGATGTACCATCACCAACAGCAATCACTACGTGTTTTGCCAAAGGCTTCTTCAGGGAATGCTATTGGTACTGGGAGATACAGTGCCTTAAACAAGTATTCATACCCTTTGAAATTTTCCACATTTTTGTCATGTTACAACCGAAAATGTAAATGTATTTTATTGGGATTTTATGTGATAGACCGACACAAAGTGCACATAATTGTGAAGTGGAAGGAATTTTTTTACAAATAAATATGTGAAAAGTGTGGGGGGCATTTGTATTCAGCCCCCTTTACTCCGATACCCCTAACTAAAATCTAGTGGAACCAATTGCCTTCAGAAGTAATCTAATTAGTAAATAGACTCCACCTGTGTGTAATTTAATCTCAGTATAAATACAGCTGTTCTGTGAAGCCCTCAGAGGTTTGTTAGAGAACATCAGTGAACAAACAGCATCATGAAGGCCAAGAAACACACCAGACAGGTCAGGGATAAAGTTGTGGAGAAGTTTAAAGCAGGGTTAGGTTATAAAAAAATATCCCAAGCTTTGAACATCTCACGGAGCGCTGTTCAATCCATCATCCGAAAATGGAAAGAGTATGACACAACTGCAAACCTACCAAGACATGGCCACCCACCTAAACTGACCGGAGCAGGAGAGCATTCACCAGAGAAGAAGCCAAGAGGCCCATGGTAACTCTGGAGGAGCTGCAGAGATCCACAGCTCAGGTGGGAGAATCTGTCCACAGGACAACTATTAGTCGTGCTCTCCACAAATCTGCCCTTTATGGAAGAGTGGCAAGAAGAAAGCCATTGTTGAAGGGAAGCCATAAGAAGTCCAGTTTGCTGTTTGTGAGAAGCCATGTGGGGGACACAGCAAACATGTGGAAGAAGGGGTCAGATGAAACCACAATTTAACTTTTTGGCCTAAAAGCAAAACATTATGTTTGGTGGAAAACTAACACTGCACATTACCCTGAACACACCATCCCCACTGTGAAACATGGTGGTGGCAGCATTATGTTGGGGGGATGCTTTTCTTCAGCAGGGACAGGGAAGCTGGTCAGAGTTGATGGGAAGATGGATGGAGCCAAATACAGGGCAATCTTAGATGAAAACCTGTTAGAGTCTGCAAAATACTTGAGACCGGGGTGGTCAACGACCCTAAACATACAGCCAGAGCTACAATGGAATGGTTTAGATCAAAGCACATTCATGAGTTAGAATGGCCCAGTCACAGTCCAGACCTAAATCCCATTGAGAATCGGTGGCAAGACTTGAAAATTGCTGTTCACAGACGCTCTCCATCCAATCTGACAGAGCTTGGGGTATTTTGCAAGGAAGAATGGGCAAAAATGTCCTCTCTAGATGTGAAAAGCTGGTAGAGACTTCCCCAAAAAGACTTGAAACTCTAATTGCAGAGAAAGGCGGTTCTACAAAGTATTGACTCAGGGGGGCGCCATACAAATGCCCCCCCCCCCACACTTTTCACAGATTTATTTGTATGATTTATCATTTTCCTTCCACTTCACAATTAGGTGCCACTTTGTGTTGGTCAATCACATAAAATCCCAATAAAATACATTTACATTTTTGGTTGTAACGTGACACAATGTGGAAAATGTCAATGGGGTATGAATACTTTTTCATGGCACTGTATAATGTACTTAATATTCCAATCAATAGATCTTTAAGCATTCATGCATATATACATACAATACAAATGTTTGTAGTAATTGTACACATGGTTTATAATTATAAAAAAAAAAGACAAAAAGAAAAGAAAAACAGTTGTATATTTCATGAGTGCTCACTTATATATCAAACAAATCTGTGAGCCATAGAATATTCGGCATCCAACCACCTGGGGCAAGAAGGCGAGTGTATCGAGAGAGGAAAGGGACCATGTGTCAAACACCCAACAGCTAATGAGGAGTAGCATTCAAGCTAAGCCTGCACCTGGTGAGCAAAAATAATAAATGAAAGAAAATACCCAAGAAAATAAAAAGGAAAATTCTGTGTAGGTGCAAATGCTTGAAGAAGCACACAAATTCTGTGAATGGGTCAAGGTGGACAGATATCGTGCTCTGCCCAATGGCTTAACCCCTCAATACCGTATACATTGTCAAAAGGTGTGGGTGGTATATATAATGACATACAAATGTAATGCTTTCTACATTGGAAAAACTCATAGGCCTTTCTGGAATCGGATAAGGGACCATGTCTACTTGATCAGAAATGGCAAGATGGAGTCAGCTTTCAGTAGACATGTGGGGCTTTTTTTATGTATAAAATTATAAACCATATATAATTACTACAAACATTTGTATTGTATGTATACATGCATGCATGGTTAAAACTTTATTGATTGGAATATTAATTACAATCAATACCAATAGGATTCCCTGAAGAAGCCTTTGGCGAAATGCGTAGCGATTATTTTTGGTGATGGCACATTGATTCCAACGTCTGGCCCTACATATGTTGGATTGATCTTTATCCTCAGCTAAACGACTAGAAACAGTGGGCCATTCAGTTTGGTCTCTTTGTATTTTTATTTTATTTTATTTCAGGTACTTATATAGCGCCGTCAATTTACGCAGCGCTTTACATATATATTGTACATTCACATCAGTCCCTACCCTCAAGGAGCTTACAATCTAAGGTCCCTAACTCACATTCATACATATACTAGGGCCAATTTAGACAGGATCCAATTAACCTACCAGCATGTCTTTGGAGTGTGGGAGGAAACCGGAGTACCCGGAGGAAACCCACGCAGGCACAGGGAGAACATGCAAACTCCAGGCAGGTAGTGTCGTGATCGGGATTCGAACCAGCGACCCTTTTACTGCTAGGCGAAAGTGCTACCCACTACACCACTGTGCTGCCCTGTATGCCTTTGTATGGTATTTGTACCCGACCATTCCTGATGGGAGATCATGAGCACTCGTATGATTCTATAATATGCTTTTATGTGATTTTTTAAACATATTGTTTCAATAAACTTTGATATATGTATACATATGAGTACTACTTCTTTCCTTAACTTGAGATTATGGGTGGCAACTGTTAAAATCCTATTTTTTCTTGTTTTGTTTTTGCAAATTTTCAGGAAAAAATACACTCAAATGAAATTTAGTGCACACAAACACAACATAATACCCAACAATGTGGTAAAATGCAAAAGATGATGTTACATCGAGTAAATGTATAACAAACGTGTCAGTGGTTAAAATTGCACATGACTGTGAAATGGCAAAAAGCTACAGAATCTAAAATTGTCCATAGATGGCGCTCTAAAAGCTTTTACAGGTTATCAGTTAGAGTTAAAGTGGTTGTAAAATTCTACGCATGAAGGTAAAAAACCTTCAGTGTGCAGCAGCCCCCCCAGCACCCCCTAACACTTACCTAAGCCCGATCTCGATTCAATAATGTGCATGAGACCCAAGGCTCTCCCTGGTCTTACTCTCCCCTGATTGGCTGAGATGCAGCATTGGCTCCTGCTGCTGTCAATCACAGCCAGTTAGGCAAGAGCGGGGGGGGGCAGGCTGAGCCATGCTCTCTATGTCTTATGGATCCAGAGAGCCAGCTCGGGAGCGAGCACACACAAATGTCCCCACAGTAAACGGCTTGCTATGGGGGCTCTCAGCAAGGGGGAGGGGCCCAGGCCAACGGTGGGGGTCCCGGGAAGCGGAAGATCGGGGCAAAACCACAGCACAGAGCAGGTAAGTATGACATGTTTGCTTCTGCTACATTTTTTTTTCATGTACAATCACTTTAATTCTGAATTACGGCCCTAGAATTATTACTCTCACTCCGACGTTCGCAGTGATGCTTCACACGTGTGTTGCAATCATCGTTTACATATGCATGCTGAATCTATGTGCACATTTGCATTTGCGTGTATGCCCAGGAGGACGTGGGTGCAATTAAATTTTGTTATTATTTTTATTTGTTATATATATATTTTTTTAATTTAACTTTATTGCTATCACAAGATGGTGAACAAGCCCCCTTGTGATAGCTTTGGACAGATGACAAATCCTATTTATGGAGACATCAGTGGTCTTTTAGACCCTCAAATTCTCCCTTGCCCTCCAAAGCAACTAACCAAGCACAGATTGTGCTTGATTATCTGCTTTCCTGGCTGCTACAGTTCTGAAATCTTCATCACTTCTGCAGTCATTCATCCCAGAAGAGATGGCGGAGCGGATGTTCCTCCATTTCCTCTTTGCAGCCATTTCGATCACTTTGTGAGCAAGTGTCACATACCTGATAGGAGACCGAGATGATGAGTTTGGCCTCTCTTGTATCTCCAGCCCAGACCTCAATGGAGGTAACAGATGGTGCAGAGGGACAGGAGGAACATGAGTGTCAGAAGGTGTCCCTGGTGGAACTTGCAGTAGGAGGTGCAGGCTGGAACAGTCTGGCAGGACATGAGGTTGGGAACTGCAACTGTACAGGATGAGCCAGCTGAGGTTAAAGAAGCACTCCACATACACCTGCAGGTTCAGAGCATGAGGCTGATCAGAGCTTCCAGCAGACTGAAGACAGGGACACGTTGTTATGATTGAAGCCGAGATAGGTGACAGACTTAGCGGGCACTCGGTTACATGGAGCCAAATCAGAGACAGAAGCAAAGTCACAGGTCTAGCCAAGATCAGAGGCAGGCAGGCAGTGCAGTGCAGGGGAATAGGCTGAGGCATAGTCAAGAGTAGTGCCAAGGTCAGGAACAGGTAAGCAGAAGAGAAATCAGGATCCAAGATCAGGTCAGTATCAAGCCGAGTCAGCAATGGAGGTCAGACACAAGATACAAACAGGACACAAGAAAACAGCTAAAGACTTGTCAGCACAGAACATGGGCATGAGCATCCTTTAACTAGACCGCCTGGTGCCAATGGGAACTGTGCACATGTGCATGTGCGTAAGCGAGCACCTATTCTTGGAAATACCATGCACACATCTGCGCACAGAAATTCCCTGACAGCAAGGTCCAGCATGGTGTGGCAGGCAGAGAACACATAGAGTCCGAGAGAGACAACAGCAGTGTGCACTTGCATATTGTAGAAAGTCTCAGCAAAATACACTAAGCCCGGGGCATAGACACAGCCATCCGGAGCCACACACAAAGAGGTGGCTCCCTGTAGAGGAAATAGATGTAGTCCCTGCCCTGTCCCTACCTCTAAGCACTGTCCCTGCCACACAGTCCCTACACTAGCTACTTGCATAAAGTGTGCCAAACCCAAGAGCCGAACTCTTAAATAGACTCTGCCTGACCCAAGATGGCTACCAAAGTCACATGGGGTGCCAGCATCCAGTCGGACAGCAGGACTGCAGGAAGTCAAAGAGGGTCAAGTTCCTCACAACTTTCTTCCCTTACTACATTGCCGCTTTGGTCGAGCTCCACCTGCAGTGGAGAATACAGACTGCACCTGCCAACAACTTACTCTGACCCCAGGCTCCCTGGAGGAAACCTTCTGAGCACTCTTCAGCCTCCCAGATCACTTTTACATCACCGGCTGAAAAAACTGTATCGGGATCATGGCTGCAGCTGCTCACTGGCCACACAAATTATGCCTTCTTTTTGGGGGGCCATGCCCAGATCTATTATCAAAGCCTGTGATTTGGGTTATAAATTCACTGTTGACCTGTGTGAGATTACATGGTGTGGCCGCACCCCGGTGTTCTCTTCTCTAATTGCAGTAGGTGGCTTTCAGGGAGCGAGATGTGCAATCCGATTGCATGTATGATGCAGATTAGAGTCAGTGAGTGCCAACTCTTTCCAATTCTTTCCTTTGTCTGGATTGGGTTCTTGGGTGATAGTTTTCCAGTGTTCTGGGCAATTTCCAAGGATGCACTACCAATGGGGATACCTTGCACATCTCCCAGCCTTCCCATCCTTGTACCCCCTGCACCCTGATTAGTGATGGAATCTTACAAAAATTATAATGAAAATTGGGAAACTTTAAAAATATGGAATCCCCAAGCCCCCAGAAAAAGATATTTAGTCAACAAAATTTCACCTAACCAATTCGCTGATCAGAACTAAAAGTTTTCGCCTTAACCAAATGAAAAAAAAAAGACTAAATTTGTTTTAAAACCGCATTTGCGCAGATCACATTCCCAGTCTCCATCATTATAGGCAGACCTCTGTTTCTGTAACCATTAGAAAACCATTTTTGTTAACCAGTTGCCGACCGCACGCAGTGGCTTGACAGCGGCAACATGGTTCATTATCGCAAAACGCCGTCACCTGACCGCGGCCGCAAGCACGCGTGCACCAGTGGAGGCGCGCTTGCACGCTCATTGTGTTCCGGGGGGGCCAGGGAGTGGGTACGGCGGACTCGATGTCCGCCTGTTACCCGTGATCACTCCCCCCAGAGCGACAGAACGGAGGTCTGTGTAAGTAAACACGGATCTCCATTCTGACAGAGGGGGAAGGGCTGTGATCACAGGCTTCCTGTATATGGATCACTCCCCTCCTCCAGCCAGCCCAGCCCCCATACAGTTAGAACACACTGAGGGATCACAGTTAACCCCTTAGAGCGCCCCCTCCAGGTTAACCCCTTCACTGCCAGTGGCATTTACACAGTAATCAGTGCATTTTTATAGCACTGATCGCTGTATAAATGCCAAAGGTCCCAAAAAAGTGTCAAAAGTGTCCGACATGTCTGCTGCAATATCGCAGTACCGATAAAAATCGCATATCGCCGCCGTTACTAACAAAAAATAAATAAAAACCCCAGAAATGAATTCTGATCATTCGTAAATGCGGCAACATTTGCGCAAACCAATCAACAAACACAGATTGCAATTTTTTTTTACCAAAAATATGAGGAAGAATATAAATCGGCCAAAACCGATGAAAAAATATTTTTTGGGATTTGTATTTGAGCAAAAAGTAAGAAATATTGATTTTTTTTGCAAAATTGTTGCTCTTTTTTTGTTTATAGCGGTGATCAGAAATGACGCAGCGGTGATCAAATACCACCAAAAGAAAGCTCTATTTGTGGGAAACAAAAGACGCAAATTTTGTTTGGGTACAACGCCGCACGACCGCGCAATTGTCACTTAAAGCGACGCAGTGCTGAATCGCAAAAAGTGCTCTGGTCATAAACTGGGAAATCCTTCCGGGACTGAAGTGGTTAAAGTGGTTGTAAAGCCTCGTTTTTTTTTTTTTTAAATAACAAACATGTCATGCTTACCTCCTCTGTGCAGTTGGTTTTGCACAGAGCAGCCCGGATCCTCCTCTTCTCAGGTCCCTCTTCGCTGCTCCTGGCCCCTCCCTCCTATGGAAAGCCCCCACAGCCTGCAGCTTTCTATGGGGGCACCGAGTCACAGCTCCGTATATCCATTCAGACACAGAGCCCCGTCCCGGCCCCGCCCCCTCTCTACCCTAATTGGCTGATTGACTTTGATTGACAGCCATGGGAGCCAATGGCACTGCTGCTGTGCTGCGGAGAATCAGGAGGAGAGTCCTGGATGTCTTAGACATTTGTGGACATCGCTGGATCGAAATAGGGCTCAGGTTAGTATTAGGGGGGTGCTGCACATAGAAGGTTTTTTATCTTAATGCATAGAATGCACCTTCTGCCTTTACAATCCCTTTAACCACTTCAGCCCCGGGAAGGTTTCACCCCCTTCAAGACCAGGCCATTTTTTGTGATACGGCACTGCGTTACTTTAACTGACAATTGCGCGCTTGCGCAACGCTGTACTCAAACAAAATCAATGTCCTTTTTTTCCCCATCTTTTCCTATTTTTTACTTTTTGCTATTAAACATATCCAATAAAAAAAAATTAAAAAATCGAAATTCTTCTTCAATTTAGGCCAATTTGTGTTCTGCTACATATTTTTGGTAAAAAAAAATCACAATAAGTGAATATGGATTGGTTTGCATGGAAGTTATACCGTCTAAAAACTATGGGATAGATTTATGGAATTTTTATTTATTTATTTATTTTTTACTAGTAATGTTGGCGATTTTTAGTGGGACTGCAACATTTCAGCAGACAAATTGGACACTAAGTGACACATTTGGATACCAGTGACACCAATACAGTGATCAGTGCTAAAGACATGCACTGTCACTGTACTAATGACACTGACAGGGAAGGGGTTAACATCAGGGGCGATCAAAGGGTTAAATGTGTTCCCTGGAAGTGCTTGCTAACTAGTGGGGGTAGGTGCTTCGACTGGGGGAAGACAGAGATCTGTGTTCCTGCTTAGCAGAAGATCTAAATCTTCCCCTCTCATGGAACAGCGATCTTGCCTTGTTTACGTAAGCAGACCGATGTTCTACCTCTCTCGTACAGGATAGGCGGGTCCTGGTGAACCCGCTGATTGGCTCCTGCTGTGTCCAATCACAGCGGGAGCGAGTTGCCAGCGGCGCACATGCACGCCCCAGGCCCAGAACTAGAAATCACGTATAGGTACATGATTTCACCAAGGAGGGACGGGCCTGTTGCAGTATATTTGCGTGGGGTGGTCTAGAAGAGGTTAAAGTGGTTGTAAACTTTTCCATATTCCCAGTGAAGTGTCTGGCGTCAGGTGATACACAGAGGTATAACAAATCCTCCTACATAAGTTTTACCTGTTTATCTGCAGCCCTCTCTCCTCTACAGCTTTTCAAAGTACAGAATGTATACAGCTTGTCTGAGCTTTCAGAAAGCAGGGGGCAGGAAGCTGAAGTTACACTCTGCACAGTTCAGTGAGAGCTGATTGGAATGAAGGAGCACACCCCCTCCACACAGCACACAGGACCAGAGCTGAGGCTGTCAATCACAGGCTGTGTGCTGGAGCTCCCTCCCCTGTCACCTTTTTTTCTCCTGGTGTCAGGAAAACTTGTCAGACGTGATTCATGCAGATAGCAGAGAAAGGAGGCAGAAGACAGAAATTACACTTATTAATCTTAATTGAGACAAGCACACACTATAGAGGGATATGCTTTGTTCATATTCCATGTCTGAGGTTTACAACCACTTTAACTGATTTTTCTTTTTTTTTTTTTTCTTGTTCGGAGTTCTAATTTGAAATTTAAACATGTTCCAGAGACATTTTATGGGATTTCATGTCTAACTGTAGTTCTTACAGTAGAGGCATAAAGACTTCATTGTGCCCCTTCTCGCCTTCTATACTCTATTTACACCGGCCTGGCCTGGCAACACCTCCCAGCATGCCTTGAGACGAGCAGCTGTGCTGCCAGACCATCCGACACATCGCTATCGCCTCCCATCACTTCCTCCAAGCTGTGAGCTCTCATATCCTTCATTATCAATGCATTTCAATGAGAGGTTTACCCAGCCTGTGGTTGGGTCCGGGTCGTGTATGGGTGAGATGCACGCTCCTCAACTCCGAAAATACAATTACAGATGACTGCAGTGAACTCAGACAGAATTATATGGTGAAAAGTGCCGTGCTACTTGTATCATAGAAATGCCAAAATATCATCAAAGTACAAAAACACATCACATTTTGTACATGCATCTCACAGATAATACTCTTCACAGTGATTGCTAACTAATAATCAATAAATCAAATCCGATATAAGAAATAATGTGTATCAAAACGATCCTGATATAAGTCCAAATATTCACTGTGATCAATATATTTCAGTCTCTTTCCATAGTTAGTAAATTTAAGACTTCCATATATAGGGTGGGAAAAAAGCATTCGATCCCCCTGCTGATTTTGTAGGTTTGCCCACTGATAACGAAATGATCAGTCAATAATTTTAATGGTCGATTTACTTTAACAGTGAAAGACAGAATAACGACAAAAAAATCGCATTTCAAAAAAGTTATCAACTGATTCGCATTTTAACCACTTACCAACCGGAAGGTTTTGCAGCTTTAGGACCAGAGCACTTTTTGCGATTCGGCGCTGCGTCGCTTTGACTGACAATTGCGCGGTCGTGCGACGTTGTACCCAAGCGAAATTTGCGTCCTTTTTTTCCCACAAATAGAGCTTTCTTTTGGTGGTATTTGATTGCCTCTGCATCATTTCTTATCGCCGCTATAAACAAAAGAAGAGCGACCATTTTGCAAAAAAACCCAAATTTCTTACTTTTTGCTAAAATTCAAATCCAAAAATATAAAAAAACATTTTTTTTCACCGTTTTCGGCCGATTTATATAATTCCTCATATTTGTGATTAAAAAAATTGCAATCGGCGTTTATTGATTGGTTTGCGCAAAAGTGGCCGCGTTTACGGATGGTGAGAATTCATTTCTGGGGTTTTTATTTTTTTTTTATTTTTTACTAGTAATGGCGGCGATCTGCGATTTTTAGCGGTAATGCGATATTGGGGGGGGGGCATGTCGGAACATTTTGACACTTTTTTGGGACCAATGACATTTATTCAGCGATCAGAAATTTAAATGTCCACTGATTACTGTATAAATGTCATTGGCAGTGAAGGGGTTAACCTGCAGGGGGAGAGCTAGGGGTTAACTGTGTTCCCTGGGGGTGTTCTTACTGTGGGGGGGGGGGGTTGGGCTAACATGGGCATGAGAGATCTAACTGATCCCAGTGACAGGGATCAGTAGATCTCTCATGCCCCACTGACAGGGCGGGGAACCGCCATGTTTACATCGGCGGTTCCCCGTTCTTTTCCCTGTAGCCGCTCATCGCGGCTCGCCGGCGGACATCGGGTCCGCCCGAGCCGCGGGCACACTCCCCACGCGCGCCCCCTGTGGCCAAATGCGAATCGCTGCTTATTTACGGCGATTCGCGCAGGGCTCTCCGACTGCCGCTGTAAAAAGATGGCGCGTGGTCGGGAAGGTGTTAATGAGTGAAATAAGTATTTGATCCCCTATCAATCAGCAACATTTCTGGTTCCCGGGTGTCTTCTATACAAGTAACAAGCTGAGAGTAGGAGCACTCTCTTAAAGGGATTGCTCCTAATCTCAGCTTGTTACCTGTATAAAAGACACCTGTCCACAGAAGCAATCAATCAATCAGATTCCAATCTCTCCACCATGGTTAAGGTTATGAATTGATTTGCATATTAATGAATGAAATAAGTATTTGACCCCTTCACAAAACATGACTTAGTACTTGGTGGCAAAACCCTTGTTGGCAATCGCAGAGGTCAGACGTTACTTGTAGTTGGCCACCAGGTTTGCACATCTCAGGAGGGATTTTGTCCCACTCCTCTTTGTAGATCCTCTCCAAGTCATTAAGGTTTCAAGGCTGTTGTTTGGTAACTTGAACCTTCAGCTCCCTCTACATATTTTCTATGGGATTAAGGTCTGGAGACTGGCTAGGCCACTCCAGGACATTAATGTGCTTCTTCTTGAGCCACTCCTTTGTTGCCTTGGTCGTGTGTTTTGGATCTTTGTGATGCTGGAAGACCCATCCACGACCCATTTTCAATGCCCTGGCTGAAGGAAGGAGGTTCTCACCCAAGATGTGAAGGTACATGGCCCCGTCCATCATCACTTTGATGCTGTGAAGTTGTCCAGTCCCCTTAGCTTATGTTTCCACCTCCATATTTGACGGTGGGGATGGAGCTCTATGGGTCATAGGCAGCATTCCTCCTCCTCCAAACATGTCACGTTGATGCCAAAGAGCTCAATTTTTGTCTCATATGACCACAACACTTTCACCCAGTTCTCCTCTGAATCATTCAGATGTTCATTAGCAAACTTCAGACGGGCTGTACATGGGCTTTCCTGAGCAGGGGGACCTTGCGGACGCTGCAGGATTTCAGTCCTTCACGGTGTAGTGTGTTACCAATTGTTTTCTTGGTGGCTATGGTCCCAGCTGCCTTAAGATCATTGACAAGACTCTCCAGTGTAGTTCTGGACTGATTACTCACCGTTCTCATGATCATTGAAACTCCACGAACTGAGATCTTGCATGGAGCCCCAGTCTGAGGGAGATGACACTTATTTTGTGTTTCTTCTATTTGTGAATAATTGCACCAATTGTTGTCACCCTCTCACCAAGCTGCTTGGCAATGGTCTTGTAGCCCATTCCAGCCTTGTGTAGGTCTACAATCTTGTCCCTGACATCCATGGACAGCTCTTTGGTCTTGGTCCTGGTGGAGAGATTGGAATCTGATTGATTGATTGTTTTGTGCACAGGTGTCTTTTATAGAGGTAACAAGCTGAGATTAGGAGAACTCCCTTTAAGAGAGTCCTCCTAATCTCAGCTCATTACCTGTATAGAAGACACCTTGGAGCCAGAAATCTTGCTGATTGATAGGGGATCAAATACTTATTTCACTCATTAAAATGCAATTCAATTTAGAACTTTTTTGATCAAATACTTTTCCCCCTCACTGTACATCCCCCATTGCAAACCATGACATTCTTCAACAAAAGATGTGCTCAGACAAATGACTCATTAGATAAAGATAGATAGATAGATAGATAGATAGATAGATAGATAGATAGATAGATAGATAGATAGAAAACAGGGGCATAACTGCAAATCATGGGGTCCTATACCAAAATTTTACGGGGACCCCCTGGCAATAGCCGGCCATATATGGGTTGAGTTCTGAAATAATTTTCTTTTAAAAATCATAGCTAAGAAGTTTCGTTCAAATTTTGCACCATTGGTGGGGCCGTATCAATGGCTGATATTTGTGCGGCCATCGAATTAGAGTAATCGGGCATGTTGGAATTTTTTGGAAAAACAAACGATTTTCTAATCAATGATGGGAGAGCCGCATGAGAATTATGATCAGAAAAGAAATGCCTATGAGAGCAAGAAAAGAAAATTCCCAAAAAGAAAAGAAGATTTACGGCCACAAAAATTATTTTCTAAAGGAACAGGAGGTGAAATTGAAGGTTTGCTTGGTCAAATTTCGAAATCAATGGTGGTACCATTGCATCACAAAATGCACAAAATTTCAGATTTTTTTAAAGAAAATTTGTTCAGATTTCGACCCATGTATGGCCTGGCATAACTCTCTCCGTAGACGTTTGCATTGTCAGCTGTGACATTTCATGTCATTAGGCCTGAAATAAAAAATAACTAACTCAATGGAAGGCAAGAGGAGAGCTGTCAGCATAGTCAATCACAGGCCGCAGTACTAGCCTGTGGATAAATGTTATCCACTTCCCAACCGCGTGCCGCCTTTTTACGGCAGCACTGTGGTTCTATTCCACGAATCACCGTAAATAGACAGCGATTCATGGATGCGCAGCTAGGGAGCCGCTCTCGTGCCCGACGCACTCTGCAGGAATGTGCCGATGGCTCGGGCGGACCTGATGTCCGCCAGCGAGCCGCGATGATCTGTCAGAGTGAAAGAACGGTTCCCCGCTCTGTCAGTGGGGAAATAAGAGATCTACTGATCCCTGTCACTGGGATCAGTTAGATCTCTTATGCCCAAGGTAGCCCTGCCCCCTCACAGTTAGAACACGCCTAGGGAACATAGTTAACCCCTTCCCTACCCCCTGCATTTTTATAGCACTTATCGCTGTATAAATGCCAATGGTCCCAAAAAGTGTCAAAATGGTCCGACATGTCCGCCGCAATATCGCAGTATCGCTAAAAATCGCAGATCGCCGCCATTACAAGTAAAAATATAAAAATAAAATAAAAACCCCAGAAAGGAATTCTCATCATCGGTAAATGCGGCAACATTTGCGCACACCAATCAATAAACAACTATTGCGATTTTTTTTCACCAAAAACATGAGGAAGAATATAAATCGGCCAAAACCGATAAAAAAATGTGTTTTTATATTTTTTTTTTATTAGAATTTTAGCAAAAAGTAAGAAATATTGTTTTTTTGCAAAATTGACGCTTTTTATTTGTTTATAAAGGCGACCAGAAATGATGCAGCAGTGATCAAATACCACCAAAAGAAAGCTCTATTTGTGGGGAAAAAAGGACGCAAATTTTGTTTGGGTACAACGCCGCACGACTGCGCAATTGTCAGTTAAAACAACGCAGTGCTGAATCACAAAAAGTGCTCTGGTCCTAACCTGGGAAATCCTTCCAGGGCTGAAGTGGTTAAAATTGTAATAACAATAATAATTGGTATTATGACAAAATGATGAATGTTGTTGCACACAATAACTATAACTTTTGTTCAATGTTTTTATTTTTAATAAAGGTGAAGGTCACTTGGGATGGAGAGGCCATAATAAGTTGACAACTGAAAATAAAGTTACATTACCTCAAGACAAAAGCGAGTTAAACATGAAAAGATTGGGCAAAAGGATTGCGAACAAACAGAGACAAGGATCCAATATACAATGTGGATCAATATAGCATAGGTCCCAATGGGCCTTGTTTATTATTATTATTATTATACAGGATTTATATAGCGCCAAGAGTTTGCACAGCGCTTTACAACACAATTCAATACAGTAGAAACCAGAGGGCCCTGCTCGTTAGAGCGTACAATCTACAAGGGAGGGTCAACTGATACAAAAGGTAGTAGCTGTGGTGGAGGAGCTGATGGAGAAAATAAAAGTACAGTTGTTAGGTGGGAGCAGAATAGGCAATTCTGAAGAAAAGCATTTTCAGGGATCGCTTAAAAGTGGATAGACTTGGAAATAGTCAGAGAGATTGTGGTAGGGAATTCCAAAGGATGGGAGAGGCTCTGGAGAAGTCCTAGAGGCAAGTATGGGAGGAGGTGACAAGGAAATTAGAGAGCAGGAGGTCTTGGGAGGAACAAAGAGAACGCTTAGGTTTGTATTTGGAGACTAGGTTAGTGATGTAGCTGGGGGCAGAGTTGTGGATGGATTTGTAAGTTACTGTTAGTATTGTGAATTGAATGTGTTGGGCGAGTGGAAGCCAGTGGATGAATTGGCAGAGAGGGGTGGATGATACTGAATGGAGACCAGTGGAGGGATTGGCAGAGAGGGGTGAAGGACACTGAATGGAAGCCAGTGGGGGAATTGGCAGAGAGGGGTGGAGGACACTGAATGGAAGCCAGTGGAGGGATTGGCAGGGAAGGGTGAAGGACACTGAATGAAAGCCAGTGGAGGAATTGGCAGAGAGGGGTGGAGGACACTGAATGGAAGCCAGTGGATGGATTGGCAGAGAGGGGTGAAGGACACTGAATGGAAGCCAGTGGAGGAATTGGCAGAGAGGGGTGGAGGACACTGAATGGAAGCCAGTGGAGGGATTGGCAGAGAGGGGTGAAGGACACTGAATGAAAGCCAGTGGAGGGATTAGCAGGGAGGGGTGGAGGACACTGAATGGTTGGTAAGGTGGATGAGTCTGGCAGCAGCATTCATGATGGACTAAAGGGCTAAAGCCTATGTAAAGGTAAGCCAATGAGGAGGGAGTTACAGTAGTCAAGCCAGGAGATGACGAAGGAGTGAACTAGGAGCTTTATGGTGCCATTGGTTAGGAAGGAATGTATTCTGGAGATGTTGCGGAGGTTGAACTTTGTAAAGTGATTGGATATGGGGTCGAAAGGAGAGTTCAGAGTCCAGGATGATACCCAGCACCCTAGTATGTGAGGATGGGTAGATGGTTGTACTATTGCTCTTGACAAAGAAGTCAGGGGAAGAGGCACATGGGGGAGGAAATATTATGAGCTCGGTTTGGATAGATTGAGTTTGAGGAAGTGGTGTGACATCCAGACTGAAATGTGTGTTAGTAAATTAGTGATACGTGAGGAGACTGAAGGAGTGAGCTGAGGGGCAGAGAGATAGATTTGAGTGTCGTCAGCATAGAAATGATATTGAAAGCCATGGGAGGCAATCAGCTGACCCAGGGAGGTGTAGAGAATAGGAGAGGTCCATGAACGAAAACTTGGGGGACTCCGACGGAGAAAGGAAAAGGAGAGGAGAAAGTAGAATTGTAAGTGGCACTGAAGGTGCAGTGGGATAGGTAGGATAAGAGCCAGCGAAGGGCACAGTCATGGAGACCAAAGGAGTAAAGTTTTCTGAGGAGGAGGGGGTGGTCAATCATATCAAAGGCAGCTGAAAGGTCCAGAAGTAGGAGGACAGAATAGTGTCCATTGGTTTATGCTGTTAGTAGGTCATTTGTGAGTTTTAGGAGCACTTTCCATGGAGTGTTGAAAGCAAAATCCAGATTGAAGGGGATCAAGAAGGTTATTCTTAATGAGGTGGTCAGTTGGTTGTAGACCAGGCGTTCAAGGAGTTTGTTTATAGGGGCAAGAAGAAAGTGGGGAGAGTGGGGGGATCATGGGGACCTATAAAAACTGAACTCTAGTATTTTTTTGTAACACTACAAACCTCAGCATCCTATTAGGTTTCAGCAGAGGGGAAGTCTGGGATCTATGACTACATTGGTCATATCATTTCAGTCCTTAGTAGAAATTCAGATGAAAATAATCTACGTGGCTAAGACAGCAATGGTGCACAACAGGGATCTGAGGTCTGACTTCAGTCCTTCTATACTGGAAGATACACCGTTATCCATAACATCCTCCCTAATGGGGCCCCCTCCTACCCCAGACCCTGTAACGGGTGCGTGGGCTCCTATGGTTATTGTTACGCCACTGGTAGAAAAAATATAGATGGCCTTATAAAATGTATAATTTACATAATATATCATTTCAGGCAATGTATTGCGCATAATTATACAATTCTTGAATCTAAAAAATGTAATCACAGATGATTCCTGAGTGCGCTCACACCTTTTGTTAGACAGATGGATAATTAGACAGAAGGGAATGAGGGAGAGTGAGAGGAAGGCGAGACAGGAGCTGGGGAGCGGAGATGTGGCGGCTTGTATATTATTTCTTCCTTTCCTGGTGGTGCTATGAGTATAAAAACTGCCAAAATGACCTGAACTTCACTTTACTATTGACTACAATGATTTTGACAAAAATTTTACTCCTTTGGTTAAAATTTCAGGGAAATGAAGTTAGTTTTACTCATCCCTGCCGCTGGCTACCTGAGACCATGTGATCTTTGCCTAAGGTTGAGAGTTTTATTTTCCTTACTTATGGCAAACAATGGGTATGTTGTCTTTTGCCACATGATTTAGTGTTCTACAATCTTCCTCTCATACTCTAGTACAGTGGTCTTCAAACTTTGGCCAATGGGCCAGATGCAACCCTTTGCTTGCCTTTATCCATCCCCGGGGGCACTATTCCCCTCACTGATGCAAGTGCCTATTCCTCCCACTAATGGAAACGATGAGGCACCATTCCCTCCACTGACACCAATGACAGGGCACTATTCCTCCCAACTGATGGAAATGATGAGGCACTATTCCTCCCACTCATGCCAATGATGGGGCACTATTCCTCCCACTGACACCAACAATGGGGCACTATTCCTCCCACTGACACCAATGATGGGACACTATTGCTCCCACTGACACGCACAATGGGGCACTATTCCTCCCACTGACACCAACAATTGGGCACTATTCCTCCCACTGACACCAACAATGGGGCACCATTCCTCCCACTAACACTCATGATGGGGCACTATTCCTCCCACGGACACCAATGATGGGGCACTATTCCTCCCACGGACACCAGTGATGGGGCACTATTCCTCCCTCTGACACCAATGATGGGACACTATTCCTCCCACTGATACCAATGGTGGGGCACTATTCCTCCAACTGATACCAATGATGGGGCACTATTCCTCCCACTGATACCAATGATGGGACACTATTCCTCCCACTGATACCAAAGATGGGGCACTATTCTTCCCACTGATACCAATGATGGGACACTATTCCTCCCAGAGATACCAATGATGGCACACTATTCCTCCCACTGATACCAATGATGGGGCACTATTCCTCCCACTGATACCAATGATGGGGCACTATTCCTCCAACTGATACCAATGATGGGACACTATTCCTCCCACTGATATCAATGATGGGGCACTATTCTTCCCACGGATACCAATGATGGGGCACTATTCCTCCCACTGATACCAATGATGGGGCACTATTCCTCCCACTGATACCAATGATGGGGCACTATCCTTCCCACTGACACCAATGATGGGACACTATTCCACTAACTGACACCAGCAATGGAGTTCCAATCCTCCCACTAGTACCAATTATGGGGCACTATCTGGTCAGGTCAGGAGTGAGTGTTAACTGGGGAAAGTCAGTCACCAGTGGCGCCCTATAATGAAGGGCGCAGGGGCGCCACCCCCCCCCATCCAATGCGTCCGTCCCCCTAATCTACATGCAGGGTGTCAGACGCATGGATTCCAATGGGGTCAAAAGAGGAACAGAGGAGAGCAGAAGGGGAGGAGAAGAGGAGGAAGCAGAGGAGGAGAGGAGAAGAGAAGGAAAGAAGGAGAGGAGAAGAGGAGGAAGAAAGGAGAGGAGGAGGAGAGGAGAAGTGGAGTTGAGAAGAGAAGGAAAGAAGGAGAGGAGAAGAGGAGGAAGAGAGGAGAGGAGGAGGAGAGGAGAAGTGGAGTTGAGAAGAGAAGAGAAGGAAAGAAGGAGAGGAGGAGAGGAGCGCAGAAGAGAAGAGGAGGAGAGAAAAAGAGGAGGACAAGGGAAAGATAGGAGAAGGTGAGGAGAGAAGAGGAGAGGAAAATAGGAGGAGAGAAAAGAACCACTGGGAAATAGAGGGGGCAATGCTTTAAACCCCTTGTTTTGCCTGTTCCGGGCTTACTTACAGGCAGTGTTGCCAACCGTCAGTATTTTTTCTGTCAGCCAGTAAAAAACAATTTTCTCCTGCCAGTAAATGGCAGTAAAAGGAAAAAATTGCCATGGAATGCTTCTAGTTTGCAGGGGAATATTGAGGAAATAAACCCCATCAGGGTTTACATCCTCTTTAAATCATATTGCTAATTGCATATTGTACTTGTTTGTACCGAAATACTGAAATTTGCACTTAAAACTGTAATTTGGAAATGCCAGGAAAAACTTGACTGTGCCAGTAAATTTTTGGCATTGTGTCAGTAAATTTCAATCTGATAGGTTGGTAACACTGCTTACAGGGTAGGTTAGAACATGCGGTATCTGTATAGATTTAGTTAGCAAAGCAACCAGATGTAGTAGACGTATGCACTTTAGTAAACCCCTATCCATTGTGCATCTGGGTGGGTGTGCTCCTTTTTTCCACTTTTTCGCCCAAAAATATGCCCTGCTGATTTAGGGGGGGGGCGTAAGGTACCGTTAA
>BLSH010481640.1:289821-300653 GCA_018402905.1 Glandirana rugosa
AACACCTGGGGGGGGGGTGCAGCCTGTCACCTTGGGAGATGCAGCTTAACACCTGGGGGGGGTGCAGCCTGTCACCTTGGGAGATGCAGCTTAACACCTGGGGGGGGGGGTGCAGCCTGTGCTGTCACCTTGGGAGATGCAGCTTATCACCTGGGGGAGGGGGGGGTGCACAGCCTGTCACCTCAGGGGGATGCTTTTGCCGCTACCAGGTTTTCTAATGTGACAGAACACCTGCAGTAAGAAGAAGGCAGCGGACATCTTACTACACCCAGGTACGTCTTGAATTTAAGAGTAATTTTAGCAATAAAGTGAGCGTATACAATAAATATACTATTATGACATCTGTGATGAGGTTTTGAGGATACATTTTGAAAGAAGCTGGTTGTCAGCGGTAGGAAGGTGGTGGAGGCCATGTTGGTACACCCTGCACTGCTCATCACTAAACCTTTAGGCTTTCACAATTAAACATGCAAACAGCATCACAGAAGTCAATATACTATATCTTTGTATATACGCTCACTTTATTGCTAAAATTACTTTTAAATTCAAGGCATAGCTGGGTGTAATAAGATGTTCGCTGCCTTCTTCTGACTGCAGGTGTTCTGTCAGATTAGCAAACCTGGTAGCGGTAGAATGCATGCGCAGCTGACGGAACGTCACTTCCCTTACCTAATTTGATGGGTCCCAGATTCTGACAGAACCCTGGCTCTCCTCCCTCCCCTTCTTCATGACTGCAGATAGCGAAGGGAATGGGGATGCTAGGAGAAGGGAAGTAGGCACCCTCTAGTGGCTGGAGGGTGGCAGTGCAGGTTGTGCTGACTTAGGAACACAAAGATGTGACTTGGCTTATATGTATAAACCACAAAAACAACCATAACGTGCAGCACACAAACACACCTCCCAACTTTTTGAGATGGGAACGAGGGACATCTATTAGCAAATGTATGTAGGCATAGGACACACCCCATGCCATGCCCCCTTAAAGGAGAACCATACACAAAAATTATTAGTTGAACCCACAAGTGCTTTATTTTTACCACTACTATTCCTTTATATTGGCTTTTGAAGTTTGCAAATGCAGCAATTTAGTAATTGGGTGGAATATTTAGCTCTGGGAAAGACTTTTTGAAGGATACATAGTGCATTTTATATACAACTATATAGATCAGACCAAAATGATGGACAAATGAGGAGGAATGAGGGACAGAGGGTCATTGTTCCAAATGAGGGACAGTCCCTCGAAATTAGGGACAGTTGGGAGGTATGCACAAAATATGTGCAAAAAGGAAAACAAATTCAGGGATTAGCCGAACATGTATGATCACAAATAACTTAAAATGTAAAAGTCCCTAAAGCTGGTTGAAATAAATGTCAATTCATAGGAGTAAAAGGTTTTAAAGCTCTTAATACAGGAGTGTCAGCAGAAAGGGTTCAAGACCATCCAAAGTCCCCAGATAGAGAAGCATGCCAACCTTGAGCAGCAATTGGGGGCTTACTGGAAATATATGAGCACTAAATAATGATCAAATCCACATTTGGTAAAAATTAGAATCCACAAGGTCCTCTGGTCATAGAGCCTCAATGTGCATGTATTGAATCCCTATTTATCCCACAGGAGCAGTGGTTCATGGCCAAATTAATAGGTCTCATGCAATGTCTCGAGACACCTTCTGCCAGCCAATCTGAACCATACTGTAGGCTTCCCGGTGCCTCAGTGCACCCTGTTCAGGTCCTGGATGCTCCCGCTGGGGGTGGGGGGCAGTGCAGCCTGGGTCTCACCAGTGCTATTATATCCTGTCCCCAGCCCAGCCCCACCCCCCCCCCCTTCTTCTTCGTGACCACAGAGAGGGAAGGAAGTGGTGGTGCTAGGAGAAGGGAAGCGGGCACCCACTGTTGGGGTGGCAGTTCAGGTTATGCTACCACCACCAACCCCAGCCTCATGGCCTGGCTCCCAGCAGGCTATGGACTGGCACCGGTCCGTGGCCTGGGGGTTGGGGACCCCTGGTTAAAGTTAACCCGGGCTTTGTCCATTTTAATGCCCATTCTCGCAGAAGGTTATGCTCATCTCCCTTTTCCTTCCCTGTGCTCTATTTCTAATGGCGGGTGAAGAGAAGCAAGTGGTATTTCCAAGTATGAGGGGGGCATGTCACTCAGTCCTCCTAATCCAATGTGCAGGGCCGGTGGGAGGATTTTTGTCTACAAAGGCGAAGGTGCATTTAGTTGCCCCCCTACCATCCTCCCGCCACCCTAGCTACCTTGCTGGAAGCTGTGCTTTATGGACTGGCTGTTGATCTCCTGTCCAATGGACAGAGCCCATGGGCTTGTTCTCTACCCCCATGATCTGGGATTAGAGCCTAATTCCTGTGCTACAGTTTATTTCCAGCAGCATGCCCCCCCGTTTGACTCCAGCTGTAGATACTTGAACTGTTCCAGTCTGCCTATTTGTGCTGTAAACTGTCCTGTGGTCCCGAGCTGAAAGAATTCTTACTGCCTGTCTACAACTTTGTCCTCTATGTTCCTGCATGGTCTTCAGCAATGCCCCTACAGACTGTGCTAGAATGGGGGTTATGATCTGGCACTACCACCATGACAGCCCTCCATCCCTACATTGCATACATACAGAGAAGAAGCGGTCGTTGGGACTTTAAATGAGGCAAGTCATTGGAAAGTGTCATCACATGACAATTCATAAATGGAATAAATAAGTTGAGTAAAAATTAGTTTATTATACACAGAAGGACATGGATATCATAAAAATCACAAAGCTGACAATTGATAAAGGTAATGCATATTGTATTAGTCCATGATAACATATGTATAAGCGAGTACACAGCAACTGAAGACTTTCAAAATGTACAAGCATACACAATACTCTATGCGTTTCGAGGATCCGTCCTCTCATCAGGAGTATCATAATTGTCTATAAGTATAAATAGTACAAAACATATATTAGTAATTCCTGGTATAAAGCAAAAGGAAAAAGGTCTGAGGTAAAGGGAAGGGTAAATGGATTAGTTCTTACATGTCAGCTTTGAGAATGGCCCAGCGGATATCCATGGGATGAGAAGAGTCCAGTACAACGTCTACCCCGGGGTTGAGATGGGAACATAGAGCTGTGTCATTACTGAGCTGTGTCATTAGCTGTGTCATTACTGCCACAGCACCACTCTGCACCTACCCATGCAAGTCCATCTGTTTATCTATTGGATCTATTATTTTATCCCTCTATCTATCCTTCCATCCATCCATCTATTTATACATCCATCCATCCATCAATCCAACCATCCCAGTTAAGGCTTTCATTTATCTATCTATCTATCTATCTATCTATCTATCTATCTATCTATCTATCTATCTATCTATCTATCTATCTATCCCTCTATCTATCTATCCATCTATCTATCTATCTATCTATCTATCTATCTATCTATCTATCTATCTATCTATCTATCTATCTATCTATCTATCTATCTATCTGTCTGTCTGTCTATCTATCTATCTATCTATCTATCTATCTATCTATCTATCTATCTATCTATCTATCTATCTATCTATCTATCTATCTATCTATCCATTTATCTCTCCATCTATCTATCTATCTATCTATCTATCTATCTATCTATCTATCTATCTATCTATCTATCTATCTATCTATCTATCTATCTATCTATCTATCCATTTATCTCTCCATCTATCTATCTATCTATCTATCTATCTATCTATCTATCTATCTATCTATCTATCTATCTCTCTCTACGTGCTGTTCTGTCCCATGCTCTGGAACACATAAACATTCATTCAAACCCTATGACCCTATAATGTCACAATCATTCTGATTGCCTTAATTGTATGAGAAAACATGACAATACAGAGTGGTCTGCAATAGCCGGCGTTTTGAAGGATGATGCGATGGCGTTGGCGAGGTGAATGGAATGGCTACAATTGTTAAAAAATGTACAAAAGATCAATTGAGATAATTGACAAGAATTGTAGGTCTGTGGCATCGAGAATAAAGAAAAACAAAAAACATCATGCGGCTCAGGCTTGGAAATATGTTTTTCTCTTTCGGAATTGATCTTAGAGGGAAACAAAACCCTCCACCGGCGGTATGGATTTCAGCACAAATCATATTTGTATTACCTTAATCAGCAGGACAGGAAACTGACTTGACTTCTAAACGAAGTGCCCATTACATGGAGGAGTCCAATAATACAATTATTTTGTGGCGTGTGGCGTGAAGATGGGCACTCAATGCAAAACGATGAGAAAGAAAATTTAAAAAGAAGGTGAAGCTGTTCGAAGAGGAACTTCACCCGGGCATGGGAACATTCAAAGTCACCCTGCTACAAGTCCCCAGTTGACTAATGAAAGAGATGCCCACCAGCCCATGAAGTCCAGCACCGTCCTCCATAGGGCTTAATCAAGGGGGTGCCCAATGTACCCCATCCATTCTATCTAACTAAAATAGGGGAACAATAATGTTTCTCTCAAATATTAGATTTAACGGTACACCATGAGGTCAATCAGCTCATCATAAAATCATACATTTTATTTACAAATATTTAAAACAAAAACCCTCACAGGTTCAGAAAAGTGTATACAATGTATTAACCGGTTCTCGACCGTGCGCTGCCTATTTACGGCGACAGAGTGGACGCATACCGTGAATCGCCGTAAATAGGCGGTGATTTACGGACAGGCAGCTAGGGGGCGCGAGCGCGCAGCCGCACGCTCGTGCCCGCCACACTCTGGAGGAGTGTGCCCGCGGCTCGGGCGGGCCCACGATGAGTTGCCAGAGGGAAAGAATGGGGAACCACCGAAGTAAACATGGCCGTTCCCCGTTCTGACAGGCGTCATGTAAGAGATCTACTGATCCCTGTCACTGGGATCAGTTAGATCTCTGGTAGCCCAGCCCCCTCACAGTTAGAACACGCCTAGGGAACGCAGTTAACCCCTTACCTGCCCCTGCAAGTTAACCCCTTCACTGCCAATGACATTTATACAGTAATCAATGGATATTTAAATTTATGATCGCTGTATAAATGTCATTGGTCCCAAAAAAGTGTCCAACATGTCCGCTGCAATATCACAGTCCCGATAAAAACCGCAGATCGCCGCCATTACTAAAAAAAAAAAAAAAAAATGTAAAGAAGCCAGGAATGAATTCTTATGGTTTGTAAACGCGGCAACTTTTGGGCAAACCAATCAATAAACGCCGATTGCGTTTTTTTTTACCAAAAATATGAGAAAGAATATAAATCAGCCAAAACCGATGAATACGTTTGTTTTTTTATATTTTTTTTTTTTTGGATTTGTATTTTAGCAAAAATGACGCAGAGGTGAGTAAATACCACCAAAAGAAAGCTCTATTTGTGGGAAAAAAAGGATGCAAATTTAGTTTGGGTACATTGTCACATGACCGCGCAACTGTCAGTTAAAAATGACACAGTGCCGAATCGCAAAAAGTGCTCTGGTCCTACAGTGGGAAATCCTTCCGGGGGTAAAGTGGTTAAAATCAAATCTAAAACAACTATGCAGAACTGTTTAAAAGTTTGGGCCAGGACACCCCAAAAACATCAAGAATCAACAGTTTCATCAGTATTCTAGTTGCTTCTAAAATGGCTTAATAAGGTATCCTTTCTCTAAAACTGTTGACGCATTTCGTCACCTTGGCTTTCTCAGGACAGAACAAATGTTGTAAATGCAATCTCAAGACAGTGCAGCATTGACATACCAGTCTCCCAAGAGAACATAGGGGGCACAGTAAGGTTCCATTTACACTTGCTTCGACTTAAACACACATTAAAGCGTCTATGGTTGGAACACTACAGTGGTGCTTCAGTGATGCATTTTTTGAAGATTTACTTAAGCTTGGCAAATGCCTTGTGTTTGTTGATTTGTTTTAAAGGGGCCCAGTAGAACCCTAGCTTATTTGTACCCTCTTTCAGCAGATCCCAGCTTATTAGTACCCTCATTCAGGAGATCCCCTGCTCATTAGTACCCTCAACTCTGCTGATGCCCAACTCAGTAGTACCCCCCAGCTCTGCTGATCACCCACTCAGATGTAAGCCCCAACTCTGCTGATCCCCCCACTCAGTAGTATCCCCAGCTTTGCTGATCCTCTGGTTTGCTGATCCTCCTCTCTCTCCGGTCCCCACTCACCTTCTGCTATATTGCTCCCATACTGCTCACCACGTGTGACATCTGCTAGTTTCTCCTGCTCTGATCCACCAGCTCTGCTGATTCTCTGTCACTCAGTCCTCTCTCTCCAGGCCCCTCTTACCTCCCTGCTGCTCCTCGTGGCACAGCAGATGTGTCGTCTGCACCAGACTCTCCCAGAAAATATACGCATTAACCTGAAGTGACTACTGATGACGTCTTTCCGGTTCACTTGTTAGTTTCCCAGTGCATCTCATACCTGCAACACCTCCAAAACAAAGCAAAGCTAAAGCTGAATAAATGCCTCTCAAAAGCTGCAGGAGCTTTAACAGGCACTCACAGAGGGGAACAGTCTACAGGATCAAGAGAAAGAAGCAGTAGAGGAGGGACTCTGATCCTAAGGTGTGTCACCTCAATCCCCAGAGTCCATCATAGTAGTGATTGTAGACTATTCCCAAGCTTCTTATGTTTACTGTAGCGGTATCACACAGGATAGACCCTCATCTTCAAAATCTCCCATTGCATACAAAAATGGGTCTGTAGCTAACAACTGCCGCAACCCCCCTTCCAATTGGCCCCTATATATACACCCCCACAGTGCTTCGCTGCTGAGTTGCCTTCTACAGAGCTGATGCTTCTCAGGGCTTCTCAACTTTCTGTGCCGCTATCTTGTCTTCTCCTCCTTGGAGAGCTATACATATTTTAGAATTGGTGTTGAGTCCAGGCACTGCTGAAGTCATGCTTTTCTCAGACACTGAGGAAGGGGGAGCGAGCGCTCTGTAACGCATTGGACATTGGGATGGGGACTTGTGGAACATCTAAATATGTAGACATAGCAGAAGCATCACACCAGTGGTACCAGTGATATTTTCCAGAAAGACTGCTCTCACATTCCCTCTTCCTGAGTAGAGTTGAGTGAACACCTGGATGTTCGGGTTCAGTGGGTTCGGCCGAACTTTCAAGAAACGTTTGGGTTCGGTACCGAACGTTATCCGAACTTTACCCCGAACCCCATTGAAGTCAATGGGGACCCAAACTTTTCGGCACAGAAATGACTGTAAAAAAGTCCTGGAAAGTGCTAGAGGGCTGCAAAAGGAAGAAAAATAGGAGATGTTATTAGATCTGCAATCTGCCCCTCAAAGCAGTAGTAATCTCTACCTAGTCCAGTATCAGATCGTTTTGTAATCAGATCTTTCTGTAATGCAGGATGAGAGATCGTTCTGTAATGCAGGATGAGATGTTATAGATCTGTAATCTGTCCCTCAAAGCAGTAGTAGTAATCTCTACCTAGTTATTAGATCTGCAATCTGTCCCTCACAATCTGTCCCTCACAGCGCCAGCAGCATCCTCTCCCTACACTAACCCGAGAGCATGTGACATGCAGCACTGTGACTCCAGCCTCATATAGAGGCTGGGTCATATGATGCACTGGCCAATCACAGCCATGCCATTAGTAGGCATGGCTGTGATGGCTTCTAGGGAAAACCAGTGAAACGCTTGTTGATTGGCTGCCCTGCGTGATAAAATACCAGAACCCAGAACCAGAGCGTTTTTCTCAAACGTTCGGGTTCGGGACACGGACACCCGAAAGTTCGGTACGAACCCAAACGTTACAGTTCGTGTTCGCTCAACTCTATTCCTGAGTACTCTTGATTAATGCTTGTGATAGTTTCTTTGCACTCATTAAACTAACGTTAAAGGGCATTGATGAAACATCTCAGGAGTACTCAGCCTTGAAGAAGCAGGGCATGTGAGCCACAGAAACGTGTTGAATTTTTTTCTTGCTAATCATCCAATAAACTATCTTTCTGAACTCTATCACCAGTGGTGCGGTGCCCTTGCTGCATTATGCAAATGTGGATCTTCCACAAGCCCCCCTCCACTGTTCGGGGCACTCCTGTTGTGTGGGAGCAGCCTCACTAAAGCAATCCAGCCACATAATAATGGATATGTTCCTGTTTCTGGACTATAGTGATAGGAGATCTAGTGACTCATAAATGGTCCCCTACTGGGCATACACGAGACTGCAATGGTCCTGTAGCCTGTGACATCACCCCAGAAGACTGAGGGCAGGGGAGGGGTTTGGGCCTAGGTGATGTCATACTCGCCTATGCAAGATATAAGGCAGTGGCAGCGAGTATCACCAAAAAAAGGCATTTGCTCCTTAAAAAGAAAATGCTGCGGTTTTTTTACAGGCTGGGAGGAGGATTTTGGGTGAAAGGTCCGCTTTAAGATGTGTTGAGTTTGGCATGTCATGGAGAAAAAAAAAAAAAGAAAGTGTATTTCCAGGAACCTGAACACCTCCTAGATACACAACAGTTTAAAGTGGTTGTAAAGGCTCATTTTATTAACATGTTATAGAAAATTTATTTATTGTTTTTTTTTCACATTAACCTTGTTGTCTGACTATAAATTTATGTTTATCCCAAGCATGTTTGAAGCCATTTACTGTTGACTGTCTCACAACCTCTGTTGGTAGTTTATTCCAATCATCAACCACCCTTTCAGTAAAATAATACTTTCTAAGATTCGTTTTGAACTTCCCCCCAGTTAGTTTGAGGTCCCCGTGTTCTTGATTTTGGTTTCATATTGAAAAGACTGCCCTCCTGAACCTTATTCACCCCCTTGATGTATTTAAATGTTTCAATCATGTCTCCCCTCTCCCTTCTTTCCTCCAGACTGTACAGATTAAGTTCCTGAAGTCGCTCTTGATATGTTTTATCCCCCAGACCTTTCACCATCTTTGTTACCCGTCTCTGAACTCGTTCTATTTTATCAATATCTTTTTGTAAGTGAGGTCTCCAGAACTGGACACCGTATTCTAAGTGAGGTCTCACTAAAGATCTATAGAGAGGAATCAGAACCTCCTTCCTCCTGCTGGTGATCCCTCTACTGATACATCCCAGAATTCTATTTGCTTTTCCCACTGCCTGGTTACACTGTTTGCTCATTTTGCAATCATCTGAAATAAGCACCCCCAAATCTTTTTCTTCTGTAGTGCTGGCTAACACTGTGCCCCCAATGCTGTACTCTCTAAGGGGATTCTTTTTCCCTAAATGCATTATTTTATAAAGTACTTACCTGCTCTGTGTAATGGTATTGCATAGAGCAGTCCCTTACCTCTTCTTCTGGGGTCCCCTGCAGGTGCTGCAGGCTCCTCTTCCTTTTGTGTGTGCCCCCAAAATAAGCTACATTATATTGTCAAAAGTATTGGGACGCCTGCCTTTACACACACATGAGCCTTAATGGCATCCCAGTCTTAGTCCGTAGGGCTCAATATTGAGTTGGCCCACCCTTTGCCGCTATAACAGCTTCAACTCTTCTGGGAAGGCCGTCCACAAGGTTTAGGAGTGTCTATGGGAACGTTTGACCATTCTTCCAGAAGCATTTGTGATGCCAGTCACTGATGTGGACAAAAAAAAACACCCAACTCCTCTGTATAGTATGTTATGACACCATAGCCTATTTGACCTAGTTTGGTGTATGCCAAATAGGTCCATCCTATCCGGTAAGCCCCCCACGTTGTCACAATGAGGGTTACATATATGGAGAAGTGTACTGTGAAGAGGCCATCTTTGTTGTGTTTTTAATTCACACTGTGCACACTTTGAACTATTTTCTTTTATTAGCATTCTGCTAACGAGGACTTTGAATTTATGAACTTTCTTTCTTACCGTTATTCTTTTACTCATTTTTTTTTCCACTACACGCATTGTGCACTTTTGATCACGGGAGTGTGTGCAATTTCTTAAGATTTCTTATTTGATTAACATATATTTTCTCTGACTGTTTGTTCACTTCATTTATATTTATAATTATTCCAAGAGCAGCACTATTTGTTTTTTTTGTTTTTTTATTCGTTACAATTTGTTAATTGTTCTGCCAGCTACTACACATTCTAAAATAGTTAGAGATAGCGCGGTATTTTCACATTATTATTTTTGCCACTAATGTGGACAAGAAGGCCACAGTCTCTACTTTAATTCACCCTAAAGGTGTTCTGTCGGGTTGAGGTCAGGACTCTGTGCAGACCAGTCAAGTTCCTCCACCCCAAACTATGCCTTTATGGACCTTGCTTTGTGCCAGGGGCGTAACGATAGGGGTTGCAATTGCAACTGGACCTCATGGTCCAGGGGGCCCGTGCGCCTCCTTTGTACACCTGGATCGGAGGGATGGCGGGGGCGGCATTTAGAGGAACCAATCTCCTCCACTTTCCTCTATCCAGTTTTCTTGTCTTCTGCTGTTCCCAGGGTCCCTGTGTGCTTCTCTGGTCCCCCCACACCCCATAGAGCTGCTGTCTTCCCCCCTCCTCTCTCCTGCCAGCTGCTGTAGAAGATGAGTCATGATGGAGAGATGGGAACGGGTCGGTAAATTTGTAATTTACCAGCTCCTTCCTTTTCTGAATGGACAGAGTCAGTGATTGGTACCAATTGGTTCACTCATAACTGAAGCATAGTAAACTGTTTTTAATATATTTCCATTTCTGAATGAATGGGAGGCTCAGTGCACAGCTATTCCTGTCCATTCATTCTGTGCAGCTGAGGCTACACAGATGGAGATTGAGGGCTGGGGTTTGTTTAGACCCCTGATATCTCATCAAAGCCTTCCCAACAGAGCTCCTAAAAAAATTGTAAACATAAAATTGTAAAAGAGATAAAATGAAATGGTATATA
>BLSH010481640.1:308516-321023 GCA_018402905.1 Glandirana rugosa
CAGTGCATCAGGTGTGATCAATTTTCAATGATTTGCACCATAGCTTGTAGACTCTATAACTTTCACACAGACCAAATAATATACACTTATTTGGGTTATTTTTACCAAAGATAGGTAGCAGTATAGGTTTTGGCCAAAATTTATGGACAAAAATTACTTATTTGCAAATTTTATCACAGAAACTAAAAAAAATTGTTTTTTTTTCAAAATTTTCGCACTTTTTTCAATTATATCGCAAAAAATAAAAAACCCAGAGCTTCTTAAATACCACCAAAAGAAAGCTCTATTTGTGTGAAAAAAATGACACAAATTTTGTTTGGGTGCAGTGTAGCATGAGAGAGTAATTGAGATTCAAAGTGTGAGAGCGCTGAAAGCTGAAAATTGGTCTGGTAAGGAAGGGGGTATAAACGTCCTGTATTCAAGTGGTTAAAAGTCATCATAAAAGTGAGGTGAATGCAGCTGCATGTAAAGTATCAGTAAAGATTCAGATGGCCTGCAGGTGAATATCTTGACATTATCTCTCCATGGTGCTGAATTGGTGTATAAACCATAGAGAGCTTGTTGATGCCAGCTTGCATTGGGGATTGCATCCTTCCCAAAGGACTGATGCTGATAGCCCCCGGACTCTTCAGCACTCCCAGTGCTGAGAAAGGGAGGCCAGCAAGGGGGGCACTTATCAAACCACCTACCTGCCTCCACATAGGGGAAAGTAGGCGGTTTCTCCTTACCTGGTGAACTGATTTTAATGGTATCTCAAACCCGCAAACAGTTCACCGGTAAGTGTGGGTATGAAAAAAAATGAAAAATTAGCACAAAAAGAATATAATTTCAAAAATATTGTATTACTCTATGTAACACATTTTACATTCTAGCAATGTCTGAAGATGTCCTGCAGGATTAACCCAGTGTTGGCAGGTGATAGGAAGGAAGGGTAAAGTTTCTATTTTCCAGTTCCTACTGAGCATGATTATATGTGCTCAGTTCCCTTATGGATCTATTGACCAGCTGCTGCATTAAAATTGACAATGGTTGTACAGACATCTTTGCTATGAAAAGCGCAACAGGATCCTCTCAACGCTCCTCTTTCTACTGACTATAGGTTTTGAAATGAGGAGTGCAATGACAGGCTCCCCGCCTTCTGGAATCCTTTGGCAAGAATGATCTCGACTCACAGATCTTGATTTTGCAGATGCAGAATTGAGCTGCTATCAGAAACAAAACCTGGTCTGCAACATTTGACATGACTTACCTCAGAAATTGATGCTAGAAAACCTGATCATTGAAGGAGCTGAAGACTTGACCTACCTCGGCAATTGATGCTTAAAGACCAGATCACTGAAGAAGTTGAAGACTTGACCTAACATGGCCATTAAGCACTTCAGCCCCGGAAGAATTTACCCCCTTCCTAACCAGGCCATTTTTTTTTGCGATATGGCACTGTATCACTTTAACTGACAAATTGCACGGTCGCGCGACAGTGTAACCAAACAAAATTGACGTCCTTTTTTCCCCACAAAAAGAGCTTTATTTTGATGATATTTGATCACCTCTGCGGTTTTTATTTTTTGCGCTATAAAAAAAAGTGTCAATTTTGAAAAAAACATTTTTTTTTACTTTTTGCTATAATACATCCAAAAATATATATATATATATAAACAAAACAAATGTATTCATCAGTTTAGGTCGATATGTATTCTTCTACATATTTTTGGTAAAAATTAAATTGCAGTAGGCGTATATTGATTGGTTTGCTTACAAAATATCGTGTCTACAAGCTATGGGATAGATTTAGGGACTTTTATTTTTATTTATTATTTTTACTACAAATGGCAGCGATCAGTGATTTTTAGTGGGACTGCGACCTTGCGGTGCACAAATCTGACCCCAAATAATACTTTTTGGGGACCAGTGACATTATTACGTTGATCAATGCTATAAAAATGCAGTGATCAATGTAAAAGTTACATTGGCAGGGAAGGGGTTAACTCTAGGGGCAATCAACGGGTTAACTGTGTTCCCTAGGTGTGTTCTAACTGCAGGGGGATGGCAGGGACATGGCAGAGATCACTTGTCCCGATCACTGGAAACAATAGATCTCTGACATGTCCCCTGTCAGAATGGGGATCCACCCTGTTTACATAGGGAGATCCCCGTTCTGCCTCTGTAACAAGTGATCCCGGGTCGTCGGAGGACATTGAGTCCTCCTGACCTGCGGGCACTCTACCACAGTGGGCACAAGCACACGCCACCGCACGCACAGCTGTACAGCAACTGCCCCTGCGAAAGTCGCCGATTCGCGCAGGAGAGCTGACCTGCCGCTGTATAACGATGGCGGCTGGTCAACAAGTGGTTAATGTCTGAAGACCAGATCCTTGAAGAAGATGAAGACTTGACCTACCCCAGCAATTGATGCTTGAAGACCAGATCATTGAGGAAGTTGAAGACTTGACCTACCTCGGCAATTGATGCTTAAAGACCAGATCACTGAAGAAGTTGAAGACTTGACCTACTGTGGCCATTGATGCCTGAAGGCCAGATCACTAAAGAAGTTGAAGACTTGACCCACCGTGGCCATTGATGCCTGAAGACCAGATCACTGAAGAAGTTGAAAACTTGACGTACTGTGGCCATTGATGCCTGAAGAACAGATCACTGAAGAAGTTGAAGACTTGAGTCACCGTGGCCATTGATGCCTGAAGGCCAGATCACTGAAGAAGTTGAAGACTTGACTCACCGTGGCCATTGATGCCTGAAGGCCAGATCACTGAAGAAGTTGAAGACTTGACCTACTATGACCATTAATGCCTGAAGAACAGATCATTGAAGAAGTTGAAGACTTGACCCACCATGGCCATTGATGCCTGAAGACCAGATCACTGAAGAAGTTGGAGATTTGACCCACCTCGGCAATTGATGCTTGAAGACCAGATAACAAAAAATTATTGCTAAAAAACAAACCTAATTTCATTGGAGATGCCTATGGAAAATTGCAGGAATCACATAAAAAGAACATATCACAAACAAGGAAATCATGAAACAGAATAATATGGAGAAGATAGAAGATATTGGCAGAAAGATATTGTCAGCTTCGGCTAACTGGACCTATCATGCACCTTTCCTACCATCAGATAACCAGAGTCGCAATGAGCTGGACGACACTTCCTAGAAGAAAGCAGAAACAAGGAAGACCACCAACATCATGGCAGTCCACCTTTAAAACAGACCTGAGAGCAAGTGAGGTCCCATGGGATGGGGCTGAATCAGCTGCAGCTGAAAGAATTTGATGGAAAGCAGTTACTGCCCAATGTGCCAAATGGCGCATGACACCTGGTTCTCTGTTACGTTTAGCAAGCACTGCAGCAATGCTTTCTATTATGCAGGCCTGTGCAATTCAGTGCATCCAGATCTAATACTAGGTTACTTCAGGTGAACGCTCTCATCGATGCTGAGCGTATATAAAGGTGAATTCTAAAAGAAGTGTTTGAGCGATGATCTCCTCATTATGCTTTTTGAACTTTGTGTTTCCAGAGACGGCTCCTGGAGATGAGATGACGAAGGTGAAATCGATGAGATTTTCTTCTTTTCCTTTAACAAACACTTTCTTGGCACGGGGGTCTACGGTGCAATTTATAGGCTGGCAGGAAGCACAGAAATAGACTTGATTTAAAAACATTCCTGCTCATTAATTAATCCCGGGAACGGAAACTGCAAAAATCAGATGGAACGATAATTTATGCTAATGCATCTAACCATCGTAAAGCTTAAACCCGAACTCCAGGCAAACTGCTAAATAAGCAAACACAATATGGACGTTGTTGTATCCCTGTCCATCCAGTCCTGAGAATTACACAGCTCTGTCACACAGCAAAGCCGAAAAGAGAAAAAAAAAGTCTATCTTAAAAATGTATATAGGGGTAAAAAACGTTTCAATGTCCAATTATGTAACAGCAGGGGAAGGGGAAAATTGTGTAAACTGATTAACCACTTGAAGGCCAGGCCTTTTCTGGCACTTTTTGTTTCATGTAACACTTGCTTTGTTTTTTGTTTTTTTGCTTGAAAATGACTTAGAACCCCCAAACATTATATATATATATATATTTAAAGCAGAGGCCCTAGAGAATAAATTGATGCACTGTACAATTTTTTATGTCATGTGGCATTTGCGCAGCAGTTTTTCAAATGCAAGTTTTGGGAAAAAATACACATTTTTGAATCTTATTGCATAAAAAAAAAAGCACAATATATAACCCCATGTTTAAAAAATACATAAAAGACAATGTTACGCCGAGTAAAAAGATACCAAACATGTCATGCTAAAATTGTGCACACCTGTGCAATGGTGGCAAACGTCATAAATTTTAATATCCATAGGCGATGATCTAAAAGCCTTTACAGGTCACCACTTTAGATGTACAGAGGAGGTCTGATACGAGAATTACTGCCCATGGTCCGACGTTCTCAGTGATATTTCACATGTGTGGGACAATTGCTGTTTGTGTGCGCGCGGGACCCACACATGCATTCACCTTTGTGGGCTAGCATGGGGGCACTTTATTTTTATTTTTTTTTTAATAGTAATGTATTTTATTTTTTTATTTTTACTCTGTTGCTTTTTATAAGATCCCAAAGCCTTCCTCTGCCCTTAAAAGCATTTAAGACACCAAGATCGGCTTTTTTAATACTTTCGATTTTAAAAAACTGGCCCCATTGACATTCGGTTAAACCGGAAGTGATGTCATCGCTTCCGGGTTACCATAGTTGATCCTGGTTTTGTATGGCTCTCCGACTAGCCGTTGGGATGGGAGAACCCAAGAGCCGTGGAAGGTGGCTCGGAGGGGGGGGGGGGGAGTCCTCAGTCCTCTCTTGTTAAAGCAATCCAGTGGCTAGATAGCCATTCTGATTGCTATTACAAGAAAGCTGCCTATTGGCTTTAAAAAAAGGTACCAGGGTGCCTGCAACAATTTGAAGTCAAATGATGTACTAGGTACGTGATTTGGCCGCAAGTGATTAATGAGGAACTGCAGCCTGTTCACATAATTTGTAATAAAACATCTTTGCATTCTGAAGCTTCTCTCCAACCACTTTGCATATTATTTTATATATACTGCGATTCTGTACTTGCCAAATATGCTGCAGAAATCTCCCTCCACTAAGTCTGGCTGCAGCCATTTTAACTGTGGGCAGCTGAAGCTGCTGCCTGTTCACTTCCTGGATTTACACAGACACACAGAGGCACACCTCCTGCCCTGCTGCTTTCATTGTCCCTCTTATAACTCATCCCCCATTCCTTCCTGGCAAATTCTCACAAGAGTGAGAGAGAGAGCTGTGCATGATGAGGAAGCAGCTGTATAAGGTATTTACTGGCAGATGAAAAATGTTTTACTCTCCAAAGTTAAAACAACAAAAGCAGAAGATTTAATAGATGGGAAGTTGAAAAATGACTGAAGGTCAGAACTAAAGGCATAACTTTTATTTAATTGTGGATAGAGTAAAGGAGGGTTATTACTCCTGCCAGGTGTTTCTGACATCTGAGTCTCATTGGGGAGATTTTCCTTCACTTCCTGTCCCATAGACACAGCAAAGAGGAAATCCCTCCACAGTTAGAGAATCTCTTGATTGTCCCCACTGGGAGATTTCTCCTCTATTCCTGTTCTGGTGACAACCCAAAATTTGGAGTTTTCTTTCACTGTCGGTGATAACAATAAACAGGACAAATATAGAGGGTGAATTCTACATTTTCTGAATTCTATCAAAGAATTTTTCTTTTATATTAAAGAAAAACATGAGAAAAAACAATTGTGATTTGAAGCATCCAATGTGACCATGTCTCCATTCCTAATTGGGCAAACATTCCATAGTCATAGCGATACACATTTCATATTCATGGCAGTACAAAATGACAATATGATAAAGACACTGACATAAAAGAATCATATTGATCTGGTACATGATGGTATAAACATAAAAGATACATGAATGACATTGGTTACAACAAACAGAATGTCTTGGCATCTCTATGCGTTTCGTTGATCCCTGCCCACTTCATCAGGAGTTTGATGCAAGAAAGTTTCTATAAATGTAATTAGGTGTAAGGAAAAAATCAGAAATGGTGGTAAATAACACCCCTAAAAGGGGGAGAAAAGAAAGAAGTCTAACTGACAGAAATCCTTATTACTTACACGTCAGCTTTTTTAGAATTTACCATTTTTTTAAATTCATAATCGATACATTTTGAATGAGCCTAATCGTAAACTTTAGATCTTTTTTTTTTTTTATTCGAAAGTGAACAAACAAAAAGAAAATCTTCATCAAATGATTACAATGTCTCTTTAAATCACCTTCAGCTTAACTAAAACAGCATTATTTCAAAATGATTCTCTAATAACACACACAGTCTTTGATTTCAGAAACATGTTTACAGTTCGAATTCCTCTGGAAATTCGATGTAAAAATTTGATTCAAAGTTCAATTAGAATTTCGGAAATTCTGACAAATTTTGTTTTGTTATTCGGAGCATTCGGTAAACTTTGTTTATACTGAAATTTGGGTATTCGGATATATCCAAATCTCTGAATAATGAAAAATTTGTCTGAATATTTATTCGGAATGAAACGAACTGCACATGTCTAACCGTCTGTCCCGGAGCTGTGGCAGGAAAACCCATCCAGGCCATGGGGAGCAGCTAGAGGGTAGGCCAGGTTTCCAAGGTGCAGTCCATAGCGTGTGTGATGAAGGCACATCTAGCCCACACTAATCTAGAAGGAATGTATATGTATATACAAGTATGTATGATATATAATCAATGGGAGTAGGTATCAGTGGCGGCTGGAGTTTTTTTTGGGGGGGAGGCCGGCGGCAGCGGCACTACCACCCCCCACTCGCTGTCTGCTGGTCGGTCTGGCACTTACCCCATCTAGGTGGCAGGTGGAGGGCTGCGGCTCCAGTGTCTTCTCCATCTCCTCTCTCCTCCTCTCCTCCTGCAGCTCCAGTGTCCTCTCCGTCTCCTCTCTTCTCCTCTCCTCCTGCAGCTCCAGTGTCATCTCCGTCTCCTCTCTTCTCCTCTGCTCCTGCAGCTCCAGTGTCCTCCAGCACGGCGGACGGTGGCAGATGGCAGGCTGCAGTTCCTCTCCTCTCTCCTCCTGCGGCTCCAGCATGGTAGATGGTGGCAGGTGGTGGATGGCGGCCTACGGCTCCTCTCTATCTCTTCTCTCCTCCTCTCCTCCTGTGGCTCTGGTGTCCTCCAGCATGGCAGACGGTGGCAGGTGTTGGGGGGCGGGCTACGGCTCCTCTCCATCTCCTCTCTCCTCCTCTCCTCTTGCGGCTCTGGTGTCCTCCGGCGCAGCAGATGGGGGCAAGTGTTGGGGGGCGGGCTACGACTCCTTTCCATCTCCTCTCTCCTCCTGTGGCTCTGGTGTCCTCCAGCACGGCAGACGGTGGCAGGTGGTAGGTGGCGGGCTACGGCTCCTCTCCATCTCCTCTATCCTCCTCTCCTCTTGCGGCTCCAGTGTCCTCCAGCACAGCGGATGGTGGCAGGTGGCAGAATACGGCTCCTCTCCATCTCCTCTCTTCTCCTCTCCTCCTGTGGCTCCGGTGCCCTCCAGCACCTCTCTCCTCTTCGCCTCTTGCGGCTCCAGTGTCCTCCAGCACGGCGGGGTGGCGGGCTGCAGGCAGCTGCTCTGGTGTCCTCTCTGTCTCCTCTCTCCTCCTCCTATGCGCTAGGTGTCCAATAGGATCGCCTCATGGTGCGCCCCTAACGGACGGGCCACCTCTGGTGGGTATTAGTGTCAGAGGTGATGTGTCCTGCAGGCCAAAGAGAGAAAATGCGATGGTGTAGTAACGTTTTTGGTATGGCTACACTTTACATTTTAATCTTCCTGCATGTCACTATGAATCTTGTGTGTGACCCGGGATCCTGCTGGGAATAGTTCCTCCTCAGTGTGGCGCTGTGACTCGGCGGTGGAGACATTGATCCTGACAGGTGTGTGATTTGGGAACTCATGTCTGACATAACAAGACACCGAGCTGAGAGCAAACAAAACTCGGCATGTTACCGACAGAAAGGTAAAGTGCTTACAAAGCAAGACGGAGCGATGGGGGGACAGGAGGCTGGGAAGGGCCTGCAGTCATTCCTGGGGGACGAAGAGTCTGCGATATGACGGATTCTATAAAGAAAGAAATAAAGGGTGACGGCTGGGATGAAATGTGTCTTGAAATATTTTCTCAAATACAAGGAAAGGAACCTCTGAACATTACAATGTATCTAAAAAAAATTATTTACAGGGCTATGGCTGGGCAGAAGTCACCTGGAAAGGTAGACTATGGGGGTGTACAATATATAGAAAGCAGTGAATGTGACATTTATGTATAGAAAAATAAACACAACACATTTAATCAACACAACGTGCAACAAAGACCTGGCATAAGAGGGTTAATAAAAACTAAACAGTGAATTAATAATAAATGTGCCGATAATCTCAAATAATAAAATACATAAAACCAATACCAATCATAGTTACATAGTTCATCTGATTGAAAAAAGCCCAATCATCCATTAAGTTTAACCAAGAAAAAAAAAAAAAAACAATCAAAGAAAGTAAATTCCATCAACAGCCGCAAGCATACGTGGTGATGTCACAACTTCCAGCTGCATCCTACGCGTTTGACGTCATCAGGGGCACGCCGGTGGGAAAATACACACAGCTTCAATCCCCTGTTCATGTTCCAGCTTGGGACGTTTCTGCAGTCTCTCTCCTCGCGGTCTTTCCAATATCCACCACAGTTTTTTTCCCAACTGTGATTGCGTCATTGCAGTATCTTCCACTGCCGACTTTTACATGAGATTACTATGGCATCAGGGCTGGGACAAGGGGCAGGCAGTGGAGATGGCTGCACTGGGCACTGTGGTATTATGTGAGGTGGGGGGGGGTTGCACGAGGAGATATGGGGGGGGGGATTTGTGAGGCAGCAGGGGGAAAGAATTGTCCTAGGAGGGGGAATTTGATGGGCGGGGGGGGGGGATACTAGGAGCGGTGATTTTGGGGGATTTGTGTTGGGAGGATGGGAGGTGGGAGTAGATTTGTACTAGAAGGGGGGATTTTGGTGGTTTGTGCTAGAAGAGGTGATATGGTAGAAGGGGGAGGGGACTTTGTGTCAGTAGGGATGATGGGGGGGATTTGTGCTAGAAGTGATTGGGGGATTTACGCTAGGAGGGGGAGATTTGGAGTGGAGGGGAGAGGATGTTTACTCAGAGGGGCAAATAGAGGGGTAGAGGATTTGTGCTAGGAGAAGTGATTTGGGGGGGGGGGGCTGTGCTGTGATATGTGAGATTTGTGCTGGAAGGGGGGTTTCAGCGGGGGGCAGATTTGTACTAGGAGGAGGAGGTAAGCATGCAGATTAGTGCTCATTTTATTTTTTGGCAGGAATTTTTCTGACACCTAGGGGTTGATTTACGTAAGGCAAATAGACTGTGTACTTTCAAAAGAAGTGCAGTTGCTCCAGAGCTTAGTAAATGAGGTAAAGCTTTACTTTACAAAGAATACCCAATCACATGCTAGCAACATTTTTTAAAAAAAGCATTTTGCTTGCACATGATTGGATGATGGAAGTCAGCAGAGCTTCTGCTCATTTACTAAGCTCTGGAGCAACTGTACTTGTTGAGTGTAACTGCACTTTGCAAAGTGCACAGTCTATTTGCCATTAGTAAATCAACCCCATAGTTCTCATATATCTTGGGGGGCGCAGTATGGTATGTTCGCAGTTGGCTCTAGATGACCTTGTCCTGGCACTGTATGGCACCTGTTGGTGGGACTTGAAATCCCTCCAGATGAGCTGTTTTTTGTGATACGCATTCACCAAGTCACCTATATGGAAGTGCAAATTTAATATCTTGCAATTAAAGTTGGTTTTATCTGCACTCTCCATAGCATTGTGTTTCTGTTTTTGTCTGTATATGCATTTTCGGTCTCCAGATATATTATATATATATACAGATCTAGCAGTAGCTGCTTGGAACCAGTGTAGCACGATATATTAGAAGATCTTAAAGATATATTGGACACCCGGGACCCCAGAGCTAAGGCAAGAGTGTAGAGGACAGGTAGGGTAGGCCCTACCATCGGTCCCAGTGGGTCCATTGGACCCAGGCAGCACTTTTAATGGGGGGCAGCAAATTGAACCACCCAGCCTGCCCCAATACTGCCGTAGCCTGTCCATATACTAACCTAGCCTGTCCATATACTACCCTAGCCTGTCTATATACTACCCTAGCCTGTCCATATACCACCCTAGCCTGTCCATATACTACCCTAGCCTGTCTATATACTACCCTAGCCTGTCCATATACTACCCTAGCCTGTCCATATACTACCCTAGCCTGTCTATATACTACCCTAGCATGCCCATTTACTACCCTAGTCTGTCCATATACTACCCTAGCCTGCCCCTATACTACCTTGGCCCACCCTTATACTGTCCTAGCCCGCCCCTTGGAATTGAACATAATGTTATGTCATATAATTTTGCATATAGACAAGGTGCTGTTGCATGTAAATCTGACTTCCTGATACATTTAATTTTAACTTTAATTATCATGATAAAAAATAATGGATGTGGGGGCCTTTTGGTGGGTGTGATTTTTTTTTGGGGGGGGGGCAGCATTTCATTCTTGGACCCAGGCAGCACAATCTCTTGGGCCAGCCCTGGGGACAGGAAGCTCCTGAATGGTTGAGTGTTCCTGTAGGGCAGTGGTTCTCAACTCCTGTCCTCGGGACCCACTAACAGGCCAGGTTTGCAGGATAATTGAAATACATCACAGGTAGGGTTGAGCGAAGCCGAACTGTAAAGTTCTGGTTCGTACCGGACTTTAGGGTGTCCGTGTCCCAAACCCAATCCCGGACATTTGAGAAAAATCCGGGTTTGGGTATTTTTTCTCGCCTTTTGAATAGCTGTAGGGCAGCCAATCAACAAGCGTTTCACTTGTTTGCCCTTAGAAGCCATCACGGCCTTGCCTACTAATGGCATGGCTGTGATTGGCCAGTGCATCATGTGACCCAGCCTCGATATAAGCTGGAGTCATGTAGCGCTGCATGTCGCATCATCTCATACTAGTATAGGGAGAGGATGCTGCCGCTGCTGTGAGGGACAGATTCGTGTTATAAAAAATAATATAAATTTGTGCTAAATAGTACATTTGCGTCCAGAATGAGGAGAGCGTCAAATAATGGACGTGGTCGTGGTTCTGCTGGAGTTGGTGAAGCTCCTGTTGCAAGGAGAGGATGTGGTCGATCTGTGCCAGCTACACGCACAAGTGAAACACCTTCCTCAGGTGCGACAGTAGCCGACAGAACCTTCATCGTTATATGGTAGGCCCGAATGGTGAGGCCAGAACAAGTACAGGCGATAGTAGATGGGTGGCTGACAATGCCTCCAGTTCCTTCACATTGTCTCCCTCCCAGTCCCTTGATGAAAGCTCAGAGTTGGCACCTGAACCCCATGGCCATCTGTCTTTCACCTCAGCCCCTTGTAAATCAGCCAAGCAGTCTGAGCCCCAAGTCATGCAGCAGTCTCTTATGCTTTTTGATGACTCTGCTGGTGTGAATTCTGTGGGCCATCCACATAGCGCTGCCCCAGAAGTAGAAGACATTGAGTGCACCAATGCCCAACCACTTCTGTTTCAGGATGAGGACATGGAAACACCACCGCAGCACGTCTCTGATGATGATGACGAAATACAGGTGCCAATTGCTGCAGCTTTTTACAGTGTGCAGACTGACAAGAAGGGCAGTGGGGAAGGGGGGGTGGAAGATGATGTGGAGGAGGATGAGGTCCTAGACCCCACATGGAATGAGGGTCATGCAAGTGCAGTTTGGAGGAAGAGATGGTGGTCGCACAGAGGCAATAGCACAGCAATAGAGGAAGCAGGTTGCAAAAGCAGAGCGACCGTCCCTTAGACAGTACGCCTGCTACTACCCACCACACCCAGGGACCTAGCACACCAAAGGCAGCTCAAAGGAGTTCCCTGGCGTGGCAGTTCTTCAGACATTGTGCTTACGACAAGACACGAGTGGTTTGCACGCTGTGCAATCAGAGCCTGAAGCGAGGCATAAATGTTCTAAACCTGAGCACAACTTGCATGACCAGGCATCTACATGCAAAGCACGACGAGTCCAAATCTTGTAAATACGGAGCGAAGTCCGAGACTAACGTGTCGCACGTTTGGTGAGCACAGAACAGCATTCGTGTTACAGACTTCTTGACGGTGCGGTCCCTTGAGGAAACTCGACGGAAACCACACGATCCAGGGACCCACACCACCCATCATCGTCCGCATGACAGATTCCCTGCCAGCGAGACGAAAACGTTGGACGAAGGAGATAACGACACGATAACGGAGACACGCTGGTGGTAGAGAAGGAGGTTTGACGTGAACGTACTGGGAGTAAGGTACACCCCAGATCCTGGAGTAGGAGGAGGTGTAGTAGAAGGTGGGGGGGAAGGGGTGACGGGCAG
>BLSH010481640.1:321033-337331 GCA_018402905.1 Glandirana rugosa
CTATAAAAATGCACTGATTACTGTGTAAATGCCATTGGCAGTGAAGGGGTTAACCTGCAGGGGGCGCTCTAAGGGTTAAATGTGTTCCCTGGGCGTGTTCTTACTGTAGGGGGACTTGCCTAGCTGGGGAAAGGAAGTGGTCACAGCCTTCACTTACAGGAAGGCTGTGATCACTTCCCTTCCCCCTCACACAGAGCGGAGGTCCGTGTTTACTTACACGGACCTCCGCTCATTCGCTCCGGGGGGGCATCGCGGGTGGCCGGCGGCAATCGAAGCCGCCGGACCCGCTCCCTGGACCCCCCCGGACACAGTGAGCGCGCGCGCGCGCCTCCGGCGGCGCGCGCGCGCTCACAGTGGCTCTGTATCGCGGCCGCCGTCGTATGACGGCGATTCGCGTTACAGCGCCACTTTGTCGCCGTCAAATGCCGATCAGCCGTCGGCAAGTGGTTAAAGATATATTGGACACCCGGGACCCCAGAGCTAAGGCAAGAGTGTAGAGGACAGGCAGGGTCGGCCCTGCCATGGGTCCCAGTGGGTCCATTGGACCCAGGCAGCACTTTTAATGGGGGGCAGCAAATTGGACCACCCAGCCTGCCCCAATACTGCCGTAGCCTGTCCATATACTACCCTAGCCTGTCCATATACTACCCTAGCCTGTCCATATACTACCCTAGCCTGTCCATATACTACCCTAGCCTGTCTATATACTACCCTAGCGTGCCCATTTACTACCCTAGTCTGTCCATATACTACCCTAGCCTGCCCCTATACTACCTTGGCCCACCCTTATACTGTCCTAGCCCGCCCCTTGGAATTGAACATAATGTTATGTCATATAATTTTGCATATAGACAATGTGCTGTTGCATGTAAATCTGACTTCCTGATACATTTCATTTTAACTTTAATTATCATGATATAAAATAATGGATGTGGGGGCCTTTTGGTGGGTGTGATTTTTTTTTTTGGGAGGGGGGGCAGCATTTCATTCTTGGACCCAGGCAGCACAATCTCTTGGGCCAGCCCTGGGGACAGGGGGCTCCTGGATGCTTGAGTGTTCCTGTAGGGCAGTGGTTCTCATCTCCTGTCCTCGGGTCCCTCTAACAGGCCAGGTTTGCAGGATAATTGAAATACATCACAGGTAGAGTTGAGCGAAGCCGAACTGTAAAGTTTGGGTTCGTACCGGACTTTAGGGTGTCCGTGTTCCGAACCCGATCCCGGACATTTGAGAAAAATCCGGGTTTGGGTATTTTTTTGTGCCTTTTGAATAGCTGTAGGGCAGCCAATCAACAAGCGTTTCACTCGTTTGCCCTTAGAAGCCATCACAGCCTTGCCTACTAATGGCATGGCTGTGATTGGCCAGTGCATCATGTGACCCAGCCTCGATATAAGCTGGAGTCACGTAGTGCTGCATGTCGCATCATCTCATACTGGTATAGGGAGAGGATGCTGCCGCTGCTGTGAGGGACAGATTAGCGTTATAAAATCATTTCATACTGGTATAGGGAGAGGTTCCTGCTGCTGGTGGGAGGGATAGATTAGCGTTATAAAATCATCTCATACTGGTATAGGGAGAGGTTCCTGCTGCTGGTGGGAGGGACAGATTGGTGTTATAAAAAATAATATAAATTTGTGCTAAATAGTACATTTGCGTCCAGAATGAGGAGAGTGTCAAATAATGGACGTGGTCGTGGTGCTGCTGGTGTTGGTGAAGCTCCTGTTGCAAGGAGAGGACGTGGTCGATCTGTGCCAGCTACACGCACAAGTGAAACACCTTCCTCAGGTGCGACAATAGCCGACAGAACCTTCATCGTTATATGGTAGGCCCGAATGGTGAGGCCAGAACAAGTACAGGCGATAGTAGATTGGGTGGCTGACAATGCCTCCAGTTCCTTCACATTGTCTCCCTCCTGGTCCCTTGATGAAAGCTCAGAGTTGGCACCTGAACCCCATGGCCATCTGTCTTTCACCTCAGCCCCTTGTAAATTAGCCAAGCAGTCTGAGCCCAAGTCCTGCAAGAGACTCTTATGCTTTTTGATGACTCTGCTGGTGTGCATTCTGTGGGCCATCCACATAGCCCTGCCCCAGAAGTAGAAGACATTGAGTGCACCAATGCCCAACCACTTCTGTTTCAGGATGAGGACATGGAAACACCAGCGCAGCACATTTCTGATGATGATGACGAAACACAGGTGCCAATTGCTGCAGCTTGCCTCAGTGTGCAGACTGACAAGTAGGGCAGTGGTGAAGGGTGGGTGGAAGATAATGTGGAGGATGATGAGGTCCTAGACCCCACATGGAATGAAGGTCAGTGCAGTTTGGAGGAAGAGGTGGTGGTCGCACAGAGGCAATAGCACAGCAAAAGAGAAAGCAGGTTGCAAAAGCGGAGCGTCCATCCCCTAGACAGTACGCCTGCTACTACCCACCGCACCCAGGGACCTAGCACACCAAAGGCAGCTCAAAGGAGTTCCCTGGCGTGGCAGTTCTCACGCTGTGCAATCAGAGCCTTAAGCGTGGCATAAATGTTCTAAACCTGAGCACAACCTGCATGACCAGGCATCTACATGCAAAGCACGAGCTGCAGTGGAATAAGCACCTCAAAATCCAAGAAAGGTCTCAGGCTCATCCTGCTTCTTCTTCTGCTGCTGCCTCGGCTTCTTCCTCCACCTCTACAGTGCCAGTGTCACCTGCCACCCAGCAAACAGACGATGTGACAGCAACGCCACCATATCCGCCACCATCCCCAAGTATTTCCACACGGTCCCATGGAAGCTTACAGCTGTCCATCTCCCAAACACTGGAGAGAAAGAGGAAGTACCCCCCTACCCACCCGCGATCCCTGGTCCTGAATGCCAGCATTTCAAAATTACTGGCCTTTGAAATGCTGTCATTCCGTCTGGTGGACACAGAGAGTTTTAAAAACCTGATGGCAGTGGCTGTCCCACAGTACGTGGTTCCCAGCCGCCACTACTTTTTCAGGCGAGCCATCCCTTCCCTGCACAAACAAGTCGGGGACAAGATCAGGTGTGCACTGCACAATGCCATATGTGGCAAGGTCCACATAACCACTGATACATGGACCAGTAAGCACGGGCAGGGATGCTATATCTCGCTAACTGCACACTGGGCAAATGTAGTGGCGGGTGGGCCTGACGCGGATAGCAGTTTGGCACGTGTCCTTACGCCACCGAGGATTGCAGGGCATTTCTCTTTGCCTCCTGTTGCCTCCTCCTCCTACTCCTCTTCCTACTCCTCTACCACCTCCTCATCCGGTCAGCATAACACCCTCACCACCAACTTCAGCACATCCAGGGGGAAACGACAGCAGGCTGTTTTAAAACTGATATAAACCCCACACTGCGCAGGAGCTGTTTACGGGCATTGAACAACAGGCCGATGAGTGGTTGTTGCCACTGAGCCTCAAGCCCCGCCTGGTGGTGTGCGATAATGGGCGAAATCTTGTAGTAGCTCTGGGCCTAGCCGGTTTGACGCACATCCCTTGCCTGGCGCATGTGCTGAATTTGGTGGTGCAGAAATTTCTAAAAAAACTACCCAGATATGTCAGAGCTGCTGCAGAAAGTGCGGGCCTTCTGTGTTCTCACCCTGCTGCTGCTCGCCTGTCTGCGCTGCAGCGGAATTTTGGCCTTCCCGCTCACCGCCTCCTATGCGACGTGCCCACAAGGTGGAATTCCCCCTTGCACACGCTGGAGAGACTGTGGGAGCAGCAGCAGGCAATAGTGGAGTTTCAGCTGTAGCTCGCACGGGTCAGTCGCTCTGCGGAACAGCACCACTTCACCAACAACGAGTGGGCCTCCATGTGAGACCTGTGTACCATATTGCGGTGTTTCCAGTGCTCCACCAACATGGCCAGTGCCGATGATGCTGTTCTCAGCGTTACTATACCACTTCTATGTCTCCTTGAAAAAACACTTGGGGCGATGATGGAAGAGGATGTGGCACAGGAGGAAGAGGAGGAGGAAGAGGGGTCATTTCCATGATTATCAGGCCAGTCATTCACAAGTGGCTCAGAGGGTGGGTTCCTGTACCAGCATAGGCTAGGTAAAAAAATTTCAAGCCAGGGCACAGTTCTGGAGGATGAGGAAGACGCGGATGATGAGGAGGAGAAGGAGGAGGAGGAACCATATTCACAGCAGGGTGGCATCCAAAGCAGCTCGTGGGCATCATTGGAGCGTGGCTGCGGGGATACGGAGAACACAGATGATACACCTCCCACAGAGGGCAGCATGTGCCTGGCACACATGAGCGACTACATGCTGCAGTGCCGGTGCAACGGCAGCCGAGTTGCCCACATTGTAACTTGTGCTGATTACTGGGTGGCCACCCTGCTGGATCCCCGTTACGAGGACAATGTGCCGTCCTTAATTCCCTCACTGGAACGTGATCAGAAGATGAGCAACTACAAGCGTACGCTGGTAGACGCGCTACTGAGGGCATTCCCAAATGACACCGGGGCTCAGTGGAAGCACAAGGCGAAGTCAGAGGAGGAGGAAGAGGTCGCCAACGCAGCTGTGGCACCTCAGAAGGCAGGGTTAGCATGGCCAAAATGTGGAAAAGCTTTGTCATCAGCACGCCACAACAATCAGCACCACCAGCTGATAGGCAACGTCTTACAAGAGGCAGCATTTCAGCAACATGGTGGAACAGTATGTGTGCACACGCCTACACGTACTGACTGATGGGTCTGCCCCTTTATGCCTTGGAGGTGATGGCCTGCCCTGCAGCCAGTGTATTGTCTGAATGTGTGTTTAGCATGGCAGGGGGCGTTATCACAGACAAGTGCAGCCGCCTGTCCGCAGCCAATGTGGACAAGCTAACCTTTATTAAAATGAACCAAGCATGGATCCCACAAGACTTGTCTGTAACTTGTGCAGAATAGCCATTTATACCGGCCTCACACAGCCATTGGTATACTTATGTGAACGTATCCTTTTTTTTTAAATATGTCTCAATATTTTGGGGGCTACCCCAATTAGAAAAAAAAACAAACAAACAAAAAACAGTGTGGGCTACCTCCTCCACCACCACTTCCACCACCTACACCGCCACGGTCACCGCCTCCTCAACCTCCTACTCCACATCCACCTCCTCCTCCATTTTTTATTTTTTTTTATGTGATTTTAAGTTATTTCCCTACCCACATTTGTTTGCATGGCAATTGTCCTACTCTTACCCCCATTTTGCTTCCTTTTGCAGCCCTCTAGCCCTTTCCAGGACTTTTTTAGAGCCATTTTTGTGCCCAAAAGTTCGGGTCACCATTGACTTCAATGGGGTTCGGGGTCAAGTTCAGGGCCGAACTCGAACTTTTTCGCGAAGTTCGGCCGAACCCGCTGAACCCGAACATCCAGGTGTCCGCTCAACTCTAATCACAGGTGATATCATTTGCTGCTCAGTGATTGCAGTATTCTAGTCTGCATCTCCCCAAAGTAATACTTAAAATCTGGCCTGTTGGTGGGTCCTGAGGACCAGAGTTGAGAACCGCTGCTGTAGGGCAAGATCATGATATCTCCATAAAGAGATCTTAGACCAGCTGCAAAGTGTGTTATTTTTATCTGGTCAGTGTATAAGTAGTTGGAGTTGGAGAAGCTCCAGTGTTCAGAGGCAGGCACAGCTTGATGGTGTAAAGCAGGGGAGTCAAACTCAATTTCTTCAAGGGCCAAATCAGCATTATGGCTGCCCTCAAAGGGCCGGTTGTATCTGTAAGACTTTATAAATTTACCCAGGGCTTTTTGTCTGAGAGAATAGGTGCAGGAACTCAACCATTCCCTTCCCTGATACACTGCAGGTGTGCCCAAATTGCACTAACAGTGGGAGGATCTTAAAGGGGCAATAAATACCATGAGTGCATTATGTGCAGAGTTCAGGAATGCTCTGTGTACAGAGTGCAGGGTTGAGGAGTGCACTACATATAGAGTGCAGGGTTTAGGGGTGTGCTGTGCACAATGTGAAGGGCTCAGCTCTCTTGGCTGTCCACATCTCACTTCCACCCCTACTTGCCTCTGACCTCTGCACCATTCTCTCCCATCCCCCATATATGCACACATCCCCCCCCCCCAAAAAAAAGTTTCCTCGGATCTCACCTGGCTCTAGTACCTCTTGGCAGTGTAAGCGGCTCCGCCCAACTCTCTAACTTGCAGGAAGATCATTGGTTGGAATCTGTGCACCCGTGTACAGGTGGGGATCACAGTGCAGCTTACCACGTGGTGCCTCATCCCACACAGCACCTGCCATCTGAATTTTCCTTGTCCTTGCCATGAGTGCAGGGCAGGCAGATAATTGAAAGTTTCCACTATGTTTCAGCTGAAAAAAAGCCCTGGGTGCGAGGGCCACATGAAATGGCCTGGAGGGCCACATTCGGCCCGCGGGCCTTGAGTTTGACACATGTGGTGTAAAGGGTCATTGTCTACATCAGCAGGGTAAAGGGCTAGCTTCAAACTCACAATCTGTGTATACTTTTTCCTCCAACTTTATTTTGGCTGGAAGGCTCGGAAAATTCGCAGGTGTATTAAAAAACAAAAGCTAGGTTGGAGGCGAGGTAGATTACGATTATTTAAGTTGTAAAAAAGGCAACCATTGTTCCCCTAATTGGGGTTCCTATAAAAAGGTGTCATTGTTCATTTAAGATTAGTGTACAAAGTCAGGGTTCAGGATCCGAGACCAGTAGCTATAGTAGTGGAGAGGCTCCTACTGACCAGCTGGATAAATACACAAGCAGGTCATCCCGGTATTCACCAGAGCTCCTGATGGTGGAGATTGGTTTTGCTGCGTGTTAGTACCAGGTCGCAGTCCTTAAGATTGCCCCACCAGGAGGTGATCAAGCTGGGGTCCAGTAGCAGATATAGCAGGTAGGGGTCAAGCAGAAGCATAACCAAAAAGCAAGTGATAGTGAAGAAGTGAAGATCTGGATGGTAGCAGGAGAGACAAGAATGAGATATTGGCTGGAGAGAGCACAATAGGAAGTGTAAAGACATGGTGTAAACAGAAAGTTCAAGGGAGGAGCAAAAAGTTCAAGAGAAACTTGGTTCAAGGCAGGATCATTCAAGGAATGTCCAGCATTAATAAAAATCTGACAAGAATTTTAAACCAATAAAACTGGAGAAAATATATTAGATACATAGTTAACTGCTGGTGAGCAGCGGATGTAGGCAAGGCAATGTACCCATACACCATTGCCTACTTCCAGGTTTAGGGCTACGTACTGAGTGCAGGGTTCAGGGGTATGCTATGTACAGAGTGCAGTTTCAGGGGTGCCCTATGCACAGGGAGCAGAGTTTAAGTGTGTGCTACGCACAGAGTGCTGTGTTCAAGGGTGTGCTATGTACAGAATGCAGAGTTCAAGTGTGTGCTACGCACAGAGTGCAGTGTTCAAGGGTATGCTACGTACAGAATGCAGAGATCAGGAGTGCGCTGCAAACCAAGTGCATAGTTTAGGGGTGTGCTACATACAGAGTGCAGAGTTCAGGGTTGCACTAAATACCGAGTGCAGAGTTCAGGAGTGTGCTACATACAGGATGCAGTTTAAGAAGTGCCCTATGCACAGAGTGCAGATTTTAAAGCAGTTATATGCTCTGTACAAAAAAAAACTGAAAGGCAAAGGCATGATGAGCTAGTATGCACCGCATAGCTTATTATGAAATACTTACCTCAGAATGAAGATCCCACAGGGCCACTTGGTCCCAGCAGAGGGAGCTGACATCTTCTCTTGAGGGATCCTTCCGAGTTTGCGGCTCAGGCACTGTGAGTGGCCGGAGCCGCAAGACGTCACTCCCACACTTGCATGTGGGAGCCCTCCTTTCTGGCAAGGTACGGCACGATACACAGGGACTTCATTGCGCATGCTTCGCTGACATCAGTGGCTGCATGCAAGGTGAATATCACCTAAACTGTACAAGTTTAGGAGATATTCATTTTACCTTCAGGTAAGCCTTATTATAGGCTTATCTGTAGGTAAAAATTACATTTGGGGCATACAACCACTTTAAGGGTGTGCTACGTACAGAGTGCAGAGTTTAAGGGTGTGCTACATACAGAGTGCAGAGTTCAGGGGTGCACTACATACCCAGTGCAGAGTTCAAGGGTGTGCTACGTACAGAGTTCAAGGGTGTGCTATGTACAGAGTGCAGAGTTCAGGGGTGTGCTGTGTACAGAGAACAGAGTTCAGGAGTGCGCTATACACAGAGTGCAGAGTTCAAAGCTGTGCTACATACAAAGTGCAGAGTTTAAGGGTGTGCTATGTACAGAGAACAGAGTTTAAGGGTGTGCCACATACAGAGTGCAGTGTTCAAGGGTGTGCTACGTACAGAGTGCAGAGTTCATGAGTGCACTACATACCAAGTGCAGAGTTCAGGAGTGTGCTACATACAGAGTGCAGAGTTTAAGGGTGTGCTACGTACAGATTGCAGAGTTTAAGGATGTGCTACGTACAGAGTGCAGGGTTGAGGAGTGCGCTACATACAGAGTGCAGAGTTCAAGGGTGTGCTACATATAGAGTGCAGAGCTTAGGGGGTGCTGTGTACAGAGTGCAGTGTTCAGGGGTGTGCTACGTACAGAGTGCAGAGTTCAGGGGTGTGCTACATACAGAGTTCAGAATTCAGAGGTGAGCTACATACAGAGTACAGAGTTCAGGGGTGTGCCATTTACAGAGTGCAGAGTTCAGGGGTGCGCTGTGTATAGTGCACATGGTTCTGGCTGAAAAAAAAAGCCATGTGGTTGCGGGGGCCACATGAAATTGCCCTTTTTTTTGCAGACTAAATCACATTGGAGGAAGGCGAGTGTAGGCTGGGCCATAGGAATACAACTGAAAAACTGATCGAGTCACCTGTGTGGAAGAGGCCTTAGGCTATTGGATATTCTCTGGATAAACATACACTATTGAAGATGCGCCCCCGATTTGTAGATACCCCACTTTTTATCACACCTCCTTCTAAATATTGATGTTGTCTAGAAGTGGACACCAGCAGAAGTCAAGTCCTACCTCCATTCCTACCTGGACGGAGAGTCCTTCCTTATCTCATGGTGCTAATGGCATCGAAAAGAAAGTCTGCACAAATAATGGTAATTCCAATAAATAATTATCATGTGATGGGAAGTAAAGAATATTGATCGGGAGGTGAGGAAGATCTCGGGGCGTTAAATATTCATTAATAAACTCTTTACTGGGAGCCGGCTTATGAATGTCTCCTCCAACATGCAGTTCTCTTTAGGAGAATGGACATTTTTTTAATATCTATCATTTTATAATGAGCAAATTCCAATAAAATGCGGATCACACAATATTTATTCACCAATTTACTAAAGATATATTGTGCCAATTAGTTCCCGATTTTAAGAGAATCTCATTAGCCGAGAAGCCTGCACAGTTCTATTGTTCAGGCCTGGAAGATGTGGCGCTCACACCTCGATCTCGCTGTGCAAGGTCTATAGGAAGTATTTTATAATGATAGATCAATGAGAACCCAACTGAAACCTGGTATTTGGATAAAGGAGAACCCTAACTTTATCCAGCTAAAGGCTAGAGAATCTCTAGTGTCTGATCCAGTGGTGTATCTAGGTTTTGTGCTGCCCTAGGCCTGACTAAACTCCTGCGCCCCCCACGGTTACGGAATGCCAGCTGCCCGCACAACAACTCATTGGTTGAGGTCCGCCGCCTGGGACCTTCGGGACGCCCACCCCCATATATGTATGGGCTGTCCCCCTCTGATGGCAGACCTGGCTGTATTATCATACCGACAGCATTAACCACTTGCCGACCGCCCGCCGCAGCGTGACGGTGACAAGGTGGTTCGTTATCGCGAACTGCCGTCACAGGACGGCGGCCACGATAACTAGCATTGTGAGCGCGCACCGCCGAAGGCGCGCACACGCGCTCACTGTGTTCGGGGGGAGCCAGGGAGCGGGTGCGGCGGACTCGATCGCTGCCGGCTACCCACGATGGCCCCCCGCACTGAAAGAACGGAGGTCCGTGTAAGTAAACACGGACCTCCGTTCTGTGAGAGGGGTAAGGGCTGTGATCACAGCCTTCCTCTATATGGAAGCTGTGATCACTCCCCTTCCCCTGCTAGGGCAGTCCCCCCACAGCATTTTTATAGCACTGATCGCTGTATAAATGCCAATGGTCCCAAAAATGGTCCGACATGCCCGCTGAAATATCGCAGTACCGCTAAAAAATCGCAGATCGCCGCCATTACTAGTAAAAAATAAAAAAAAAACCCAGAAATGAATTCTCATCATCCGTAAACACAGCAACTTTTGTGCAAACCAATCAATAAACGCCGATTGCGATTTTTTTTTACCAAAAATATGAGGATGAATATAAATCGGCCAAAACCGATTTTATATTTTTTTTTTTGGATTTGTATTTTATCAAAAAGTAATAAATTTGGGTCTTTTTGTAAAATTGTCGCTCTTCTTTTGTTTATAGCGGTGATCAGAAATGACGCAGAGGTGATCAAATACCACCAAAAGAAAGCTCTATTTGTGGGAAAAAAAGGACGCAAATTTCGTTTGGGTACAACGTCACACGACAGCGCAATTCTCAGTTAAAGCGACGCAGTGCCAAATCGCAAAAAGTGCTCTGGTCCTAAAGTGTGAAATCCTTCCGGGGCTGAAGTGGTTAAAAGTGCAAGCTTTTCGTGCTGCAGGGACTCTTTTCATGCTGCCCCTCCTGCAAAGTGCCGCCCTAGGCCTGGGCCTTGTTGGCCTAGGCCAAGATACAGCGACGGTCTGATCACTAAGGTTATTGAATGATCTCTTAAAGCGATAGTAAACCCGCAGCTGCTGGGGAAATAAAATAATGTGCTAGTAAGCATCGTATACTAGCACATTATGAAAAACTGACCTTAGAATGAAGCACTCCAGCGCAGCAACGTCACCGGTTAGAGGGTTGACATCTTCCCCGTCTTCCTTCTGGGTTTGCGGCCTCTGGCTACATGAGTGGTCGGGGGCGCGATGACGTCACTCCTGCGCATGTGCGTGGGAGCCACCATTTCCGGCAGGGTTCTGAAGATCTGGGAACTGTAAGCCGGACCTTCAGAGTGCAAGCGTCGGTGAGGTTGCATGCATTCTGAATATCTGCTGAACTGTGCAAGTTTAGGAAATATTCACAATACCTACAGGTAAGCCTTATTATAGACTCGCCTGTAGGTACAAGTTGTTAACATCTTGCTTACTGGGCACTTAAACCCCCCTCTTGCCCAGACCAATTTTCAGCTTTCAGCGCTGTTGCATTTTGAATGACAATTGCGCAGTCGTGCGATGTTGTACCCAAACAAAATTTTTATCATTTTTTTCCCACAAACAGAGCTTTCTTTTGTTGTTATTTGATCACCTCTGTGGTTTTTATTTTTTGCGCTATAAACAAACAAAGAGCGACAATTTTGAAAAAAGAACAATGTTTTTTACTTTTTGCTATAATACAAATCCAAAAAAATGTATAAAAAAAATAATTATTCATCTGGTTTGGCCGATATATATTCTTCTACATATTTTTGGTAAAAAAAAATCGCAACCGGCGTATATTGATTGGTTTGCACAAAAGTTATCGCGTCTACAAACTATGGGAATTGATTTATGGCGTTGTTATTATTTTTTTTTTTTTTACTAGTAATGGCGGCGATCTGCGATTTTTATCGGGACTGCGATTTTGAGGCGGACGTGTCGGACATTTTTTACACTTTTTGGGACCAATGACAGCGATCAAAAATTTAAATATCCACTGATTACTGTATAAATGTCATTGACAGTGAAGGGGTTAACTGTGTTCCCTCATTGTGTTCTAACTGTATGAGGGCTGGGCTGGCCGGGACATAACAGATTTCACTGATCCCTATCACAAGGATCAGTAGATCTGTTATGTCCCCCTTCACAGAACGGAGAACCACTGTGTTTACATTGGTGGTTCCCCATTCTGCAGCTCTGACAGGCGGGTCACGAGCAGACATTGAGTCCGCCCGACCCACGGGCATGCCCACGCAGCGTGCAGCGGCCGCGCGCGCCCCGCCGCCACCTGTGAGTGCACTCAGGGAGCATGCAAGGGGGAAGACGTCCATGGAAATCGTCCCGGAAATTCAGATCTACGCTGGAGCCATACTTCGGCAATAGCACGGATCTGTAGGGGTTAACAGAGTTTACTACGGCTTTAAGGCTACTTTCACACTGGGGGAGGTGGAGCATTAGCGGTAAATCCCCGCTAATCACAAGGGGGATTTACTGCTGTTAGAGCGGTGCTACGGCTGCGGGAGCGGTGCGCTTTTAACCCCCCCACAAGGGGTTAAAACGGGGTTAAAAGTGCCCGCTCTCTGCGCTTCCAAGGCGGTGTGCAGCCGCTTCAGAAGCACTGCCCCATTGTTTTCAATGGGCAGGGGTGGTGGAGGAGTGGTATATTACCGCTCACCGCACCGCTCCAAACATGCTGCTTGCTGGACTTTTTGTAACGTCCTGCAAGCGTACCGCCCCAGTGTGAAAGCACTCCTGCTTTCACATTGGGGTGAATAGGGTGTGACTTTTGAGGAGCTTTACAGGCGCTATTTTTAGATAAATAGCGCCTGTAAAGCGCCTCAGTGTGAAAGGAGCTTTACAGATGGAACAAATATCTCCCTACTGTGTAAACTGGGGGTCTCCAAACTTTCTAAACAAAGGGGCAGGTTACTAACCTTCAGACTTTAGAGGGGCCAGATTTTGGCCAGTGGGAGTAAAAAATGTCCTGCCAGAATAGTGCCCCATCATTGGTGTCAGTTGGAAGGATATTATCCCATCACTGGTATCAATGAGAGGAATAGTGCCCCATCACTGGTTTCAGTGGGACTAATAGTGTCCCATCATTGGTGTCAGTGGTGGGAATAGCGTCCCATCATTGGTGTCAGTGGGAGGAATAGTGCCCCATCATTGGTGTAAGGGGGGAGGAATAGTGCCCGATCATTGGTATCAGTGGGAGGAATAGTGCCCCATCATTGGTGTAAGGGGGGAGGAATAGTGCCCCATCATTGGTATCAGTGGGAGGAATAGTGCCCCATCATTGGTGTCAATGGAAGGAATAATGCCCCATTACTGGTGTCAGTGGGGGGAATATTGTCCGATCATTGGTGTCAGTGGGGGGAATAGTGTCCCATCATTGGTATCAGTGGGAGGAATAGTGCCCCATCATTGGTGTCAGTGGGAGGAATAGTGTCACATCATTGGTGTCAGTGGGGGGAATAGCGTCTCATCATTGGTGTCAGTGGGAGGAATAGTGTCCCATCATTGGTATTGGTGGGAGGAATAGTGTCCCATCATTGGTGTCAGTGGGAGGAATAGTGTCCCATCATTGGTGTCAGTGGGAGGAATAGTGTCCCATCATTGGTGTCAGTAGGAAGAATAGTGCCCCATCATTGGTGTCGGTGGGGAATAGTGCCCCATCATTGGTGTCGGTGGGAGGAATAGCGTCCCATCATTGGTGTCAGTGGGGGGAATAGTGTCCCATCATTGGTATTGGTGGGAGGAATAGTGTCCCATCATTGGTGTCAGTGGGAGGAATAGTGTCCCATCATTGGTGTCAGTGGGAGGAATAGTGTCCCATCATTGGTGTCAGTAGGAAGAATAGTGCCCCATCATTGGTGTCGGTGGGAGGAATAGTGCCCCATCATTGGTGTTGGTGGGAGGAATAGTGCCCCATCTTTGCATTCTTTTGTTGGTGTTTGATCACCACTGCGATTTTTATTTTTGTGCTATAAAACAAAGAAAACAGACAATTTTGAAAAAAAAAAATACTTTTTTACTTTCTGCTATAATACATATTTGATAAAAAAAATATAAAAATATATAATTTCTTCTTCAATTTAGGCCAATAAGTATTCTGCTACAGAGAATTAATCCAAGCCTCACTCTCAGCGCTCATCAAGTTGTTATCCATCATTAGACGATGTTCAGCTTCAGGATGATAAGAATCTGTGACATGCAGCTAACCCATCCTTGTGAGGGATGTTACTGTACAGAGATTCTACATCCATAGTGACTAGAAGTGTATTAGTTGCAAACTGTGCAACCAGATCAATCTATCCAAAAGTGTCACACACACAAATGGGACCTTCAATATCATGGGACCATACAGCTGTACCTCTAGTAATGTGGTATAACTTATTCAATGCAATAGGTGCAACAAAGGATCTTATGTTAGGGAAACAGGACAGAAATTGCAAACAAGGATGAATTTACACAGACATTCCATCAAGGAACATAAAGAAAATGATTCCTGCACACCAGTGGGACATCATTTTTCCCAACCAGACCACACTATTGAAAACCTCAATGTTTTAGTTCTTAACCACTTCCTTACTGGGCACTTAAACCCCCCTCCTGCCCAGACCAATTTTTGGCTTTCAGCGCTGTCGCATTTTGAATGACAATTGCGCGGTCGTGCGACGTTGTACCCAAATAAAATTTGCGTCTTTTTTTTCCCCACAAATAGAGCTTTCTTTTGGTGGTTTTTGATCACCTCTGCGTCATTTCTGATCGCCGCTATAAACAAAAAATGAGCGACAATTTTGCAAAAAAGAACAATATTTTTTACTTTTTGCTAAAGTACCAATCCATTAAAAAAAATTATTCATCAGTTTAGGCCGATATATATTCTTCTACATATTTTTGGTAAAAAAAATCGCAATCGGCGTATATTGATTGGTTTGCGCAAAAGTTATCGCGTCTACAAACCATGGGAATTGATTTATGGCGTTTTTATTTATTTATTTTTTTTTACTAGTAATGGCGGCGATCTGCGATTTTTATCGGGACTGCGATATTGCAGCAGAAATGTCGCACATTTTTTGCACATTTTTGGGACCAATGACATTTATACAGCGATCAGAAATTTAAATATCCACTGATTACTGTATAAATGTCATTGGCATTGAAGGGGTCAACCTGCAGGGGGCAGTGAAGGGGTTAACAAATGTTCCCTGGGTGTGTTCTAACTGTGGGGGGGGGGGGGCGGGGCTGGCCGGGACATAACAGATCTAACTGATCCCAGTGACGATCAGTAGATCTGCTATGTCCACCTTCACAGAATGGGGAACCGCAGTGTTTACAACGGCGGTTCCCTGTTCTGCAGCTCTGTCAGGCAATTGTGGGTCTGGAGAGGACATCGAGTCCGCCCGACCCACGGGCACGCCCGCGCAGCGTGCGGCGGGCGCGCGCCGCTGCTGCCGCCAGGGGGCGCGCCGGGAGCGTGCACAGGGGACGACGTTCATTTCAGATCCGCGCTGGAGCCGTACTTCGGCTATAGCGTGGATCTGGAGGGGTTAAAGGGGATTTCAGAACCACGCAGGAAAGGAAAACGTTTGAACTAAAAATGATTCTTCTTTTTGACACAAAAAATAACGCCTTAAACTTGGATATTGGTTTTCTCACTCATTATTCCAAAGTTTTAAAGACTGTCACCCCCCTCCCCTCACCAGTCTATAACTCTGCCTGTCTTATCTCACTATCTCAGCTTCATTACCATGGCCTTATACATGGATTTGTATTTGTTTGTTTTTCCTCTTTCTCCTTTCCCTCAGAGGTTTTTTCTTTTTTTTTTAACATTTGGTTAAAACTGTTTTTATTCAGTACTGCTTGGACCTTGAAGAAGGGGAGATACCCCGAAAGCGTGTCCTGAAAAATTTTATGTTAGTGCAAATAAAAAAAGTATCACGGACAGTACTCAATTTTCTCTGGCACTATTGCACTAATACGGCTACATTCACCTCAACTATTTTTCATTGAAACTTTCATTAAAAATTAACAAATGCAGCCATCATATCTAAGGCGTCATACACACGGGCGTATCTAAAAAAATAAACAAAACGTCAGGTCCGACGTCAAGGAGAAAAAGTCTACGTTTTTCAGCGTTATGCATTGGTGTTTTTGAGCGTTAGTGAGCGTCGGCGTCAATAGGCATTTTTTAAAAAAAAAATCATCCCTCTGCTATTTTTCAACCTAAAAACGTTGGCGTCAAAAAACGCCGGAAAACGCCGGTACAATATTAGGTGGCATTTGTTGGCGTTTGTTGGCGTTTTGTGACGTCGGCGTCAAAAAACGTCAAAACGTTACAGCCTCAGAACGCGATGGCCATGGGTTCTACTTTCTGCTCACTAACGCCGACACCACCTACAGCTCAAAAACGCCAATGTTTTTATGGGGCCATTGACTAACATGGAGAGCTGCAAAAAACGCCAGATTATAACATGGCCGCAAAAGGCCGCAAAAAACTGCGGTTGCAAAAATCCAACTTTTTATCGTCTCCCTACTAAAAAAAAAATTTTTTACGGATAA
>BLSH010481640.1:338867-357207 GCA_018402905.1 Glandirana rugosa
CCCCCCCAATCTCCTTGCAGACCCCCCCCCCCCATTTCACATGATGCCACAATTCTCAGGGCAGCAGCTCCTCCTGCCCACCTCTTGTCCTGTCCCTGCTAGACTGGAACCTCTCCCTACACTAGGCAAACTCCCCCTGACCAGTGGGGTGCTGTCCTAACCACATGCTCCCTGCTGTGAGCTAGTGCTTTTAATAAGCACTGCCTTCCCCAAAGATGACCACGAGGTCACCCAGGGCAGCAGCATCTATTCGGACAACTGGACATCTTATGACACCTATGGAGTCCTAAGAGGCCCTTGAGTTCCTCCGTTTCCTCTCCCGCTGCATGGTGGCTGCTGGTAGGGAGGTAAAACTACAACTGCCTACAAGTCCGAAGGCATGGAAGGAAGCTGCTGTATACATTGAGAGGCCTCACTCACTGTGGTCAAGGCCCAGTCCTTAGAAGGGTTCTGCTACACAGCAGGCCCTAACATAAGGACCCTGCTGCTTAGAAGGGTAGACCATACAGCCACCAGTCCACCCTTCTGACAGAACCTCAATAACCCGATCGTCCCCTGAATTGACTCCTTCCTTTCACTGTACATTACTCACCGGGTTAATATGAAGGTTTATACTTTGTTCCCTGTCCTCATACACTGTAGAAGGACACTCTCATTCTTTCCACTTTAAGTAACTCCGACCAGATGACTCACTTAAGCAGCAGCTAAAGGCCCGTGTACACACGGTCCGATTATTGATCAACAATGGTCGTCCAACAGCCTGTTGGCTGAAAATCCAATCTTGTGTACGCACGATTCTACAGCCGAATTCCAATCGTCGTCCAACAGAAGTTGAATGACGAAACTAGAAAACTTGTGTTGGCCAACAAGGCATTGGCTGATTGTTGGTTCGTGTGTACAGAAGTTGGCCAACAAAAAGTTGGAAGTGAAAACATGCATGCTCGGAATCCAGGAAGTGTTCGGTCGTGTAACCTGTGTTCGTAATTCACAAATCACATTCACCTGAACTTCCTAATTATACGCTCAGAACACGTCACTGCATTCGGCTTTGTTGGCCGATTACTTCACTCATGTCAGTACGCTAGACCAAACCACCATTGCCCAATTTGGACAAAAGTTGGACGTTCGGTTGACCAACCATCCGCTCTCGTGTGTACGAGGCTTTAGTTTACAGAGGAAGCCCAACACCCCCCCCTTACTAAATATCCCCACTACCATTGACCAAAAAGACCTATAGCATAGCACATTAACCCATTTATACATCATAGAGCCAAACATAAAGGTACCTGCCTACATGTGTAGATGACCACGCTGCTCAGGGCTTACACTAGGAGAATCACCCACATCGTGGTATTTTGGACATGCGGTTTCCTCTTTGCTGAAGTTTTTTACTTATTTTTGTATACACAATTTGTTATTGTTCATCCTATTGAAGAAGGAAAATCTGATTTGCTGCTTTGTGCACCAATAATTTTCTTGAGGCTTATATATAAATGAAGCCGCTGATAATTGTCCAAAGTTACCAACTCTTGATTACAAACAGTTTTATCTTATCATTTAATTAGAGACCCCTTAATAAATTTAGCTTGGGATACAGAATCTCCTGCAAATAACGGGCCACCTAATGACGCCAGAGTAAACAAAATCACTGGCGATTTGTTGACTTATGAAGTCATTGTCTCTGGGTCTTATGATCTATCGGCAGGCTTAATTAAGACCGTGGGTGTCAGTGACCTCAAAGTCACACTCGTTCATCTTTAGAACAATCACGCCATAGGGGAATGCTGTGACTGGTGGTGGTAGGCTACTGCTTTGATCAGATTTATAGTCACTGGACGCACAGTAGCTGTCTCCTTCATAGGGGAACAGGAGGAAAAAAAAAAAAAAATCTAGGACGACATGAGCACTCCATATTTATGAACAGTAAATTATTCCATTGATTATTTTATTTCGACCTAGATTTACACCGACTTTTCCTCCATAAACATAAATCCCAGTGCCAGGAGGAGTAAAGTTAAGCATTATACAGAGAACTCTGTAACTTGCTGTACTGCCTGGCTTATTTATTGGCAATTATCCAATGCAACTGCACGGCAATAGAGTTGAGCGAACCCGAACTGTAAAGTTCGGGTTCGTACCGAACTTTCGGGTGTCCATGTCCCGAATCCGAACCCAAACGTTTGAGAAAAACGTTCAGGTTCGGGTTCTGGTATTTTATCACGCATGTTGAATAGCTGCGGGGCAGCCAATCAACAAGCGTTTCACTGGTTTTCCCTAGAAGCTATCACAGCCATGCCTACTAATGGCATGGCTGTGATTGGCCAGTGCATCATGTGACCCAGCCTCTATATGAGGCTGGAGTCACAGTGCTGCATGTCACAAGCTCTCAGGTTAGTGTAGGGAGAGGATGCTGCCGGAGCTTTGAGGGACAGATTGCAGTGATAATAACTAGGTAGAGATTACTACTACTGCTTTGAGGGACAGATTGTAGATCTATAACATCTCATCCTGCATTACAGAACGATCTCTCATCTTGCATTACAGAACGATCTGATTACAGAACGATCTGATACTGGACTAGGTAGAGACTACTACTGCTTTGAGGGACAGATTGCAGATCTAATAACATCTCCAATTTTCTTCCTTTTGCAGCCCTCTAGCACTTTCCTGGACTTTTTTTACAGTCATTTTTGTGCCGAAAAGTTCGGGTCCCCATTGACTTCAATGGGGTTCGGGGTCCGGGGTAAAGTTCGGATAACGTTCGATACCGAACCCGAACGTTTCCAGAAAGTTCGGCCGAACCCGCCGAACCCGAATGTCTAGGTGTTCGCTCAACTCTACACGGCAACCAATCGGACATCTTTCACCAATAAGGGCTCATGTAGATTAGCGGTTAGGGGCATTTTTTGAGTCCTGTAAAGGGCAGAGGACGGCAGTATTCACATGCTACAGTTGTGAACTCACAGTAAAAATGATCCCCCTGTTGCGTTCATCGGGCACGATCATCACTGAATATGACCCCTTTCAAGCGAATGGGGATGCACTGCATCTGCCCTGTCACAACTGCTGCATTTGTGGTACGTTGGTGTGACATTTAAGAGGATAAAGCAAGTGCCTGTTAAACACCTCTAAAAAAACGTTCCTACTAATGATATCACCTGATCACAGGTAAATCCTGGCACCAAAATCCAGAGGTTGCACTCCTCTCAATGATTCCTGAGTAGATCACTCATCTTAAGAACGGCCTTCTTCAATTTCTTCTGTCATTAAGGTTGCTCCCTGATCCCTAACCATTGGAAAACAACAATGATTCCCTCTATCAGGGAATGGGTTGAGGAACTCAACCGAGTAATGAGAGTGGAGGAGCTAACTGCCAGTCTCCATGAATGGTACCCAAAGTCTGTGCCTGTATGGTTCACTTGCATTGACTTCTCTACATCATCCAAATCTAGCCATTCCTCCAGTTTCCATAGGACCATGACTTTCCTTCACTGGTGGTCTTGGCAGTCAACCCCCCCCCCCCCCCCCCCAGGAAGGATCTCCCATTTTCTGTTTTCTTTTTCTTCCTATGCCTTACTCTTACTTTTCCTGCTCCATTTCTCTCTTTTTGAGGTTCTGCTCATCATACTAAGAGGATTGGGTAGCTGCCTCTTTGGACAACCTTGTCATCTTTCTTTTTAATAGTTCATCCTACCCTTAAAAAAACCTGAGCCATCATTTTTTTTATGTTTAGCTGGTTATCTTGCCCCGTGGCACAACTACGGCACTTTTCTTTTCCATGTCTTTGCAAATGTATGTTTATGTCTGTGTTAAAAGCTAATAAAGCCTAAAATCAGGTTAAAATGGTCAATTAGGTGCTGTCCCGGCCGGGAGGGTAGGAGTTAATGCCTTAGGCCATTCATCTCTGGGTCCAACCCCCTAATCCTCTGATATATACAGTATGTAGCGGTGTCCCTGACCCCTAGAGGCCTAATGGTAGCCTCCAGAGTCCAGGAAAGCTGACATCCTTCCTCGAAGTGTAGCTTATTAGGCACGATGGGTGTAATGCAAGTTGGAAACATGGTCACCAGTAACTTTTTGAATGCAAGAAAAAAGAGATTTATTGTCTCTTAAACAGAACAGGTGGAGAGAGGGTTAGGGCCAGGACACCCTTAGGTAGATGCAATAGCAATTGGCAGACTCCTAGACAAAAATAATAGGCAGACAGCTATACAGGTGAAGGACCTATAAGCTGGTTGCAGTAACTGTATTTGTAGAACTGCTGTCTCCTATGGCAACTGAACTTTCAACAGTTAATAGAGATCTGTACACGTAACTCACAATATCACGTTGTAGATCTTCTTTCACATCTCACAATATTCTACTGTAGATCTTCACTCACTGAGCTCCCGGTCTCTCACTAGACTTCAAGATCCCAGTCATCACTAGATCCTTGAGCTCTTCCACAGCTAACCCACTGTATAGTCCTCAAGCAACACCCCTGTTAACCCGCTGGGTCCCTGTCTTGGCACTCTGCTGAAACGTTCCCACTTATTCACCGGCTGGTGAAAAGACTGCTCTGTTACTTCTTCAGACTTCCATAAACTGCCTCTGATAACAGGAGTGGTAGTTCTTTGATGGCAACTGCCTCCCCTTTATCTCTGGCCTTGTTCCTCACTTGCCCCTGACGACAGGGGTGCTCGCCCCATGTGGCAACTGCTTCTCCCTTACCACTGGCAATGATCCGGTTCCCTGTCTGGCAGAACCTGTGCAACTTGGTTGAGCTTCCGGACTGAAACCCCAAACCCGCGCTGCTTCTCTCAAACCTGGATAGGCCTCAGGCAGCCTAGCAGCTAGGTGCTTCCTGAGGATAGGCCTCAGGCTTCTGGCCTAACAACGCAGAGCCGTGTAACACAAGTCCACCCAGACAGCCGTCCAGGCAGCACAGAACCCCTATCACTTGACTCCTTCCAAATAAATAGGCTCTCCCAACAGGCCAAGAGGCCGAAAGGAAACCCCTGCCAATTGGCTGAGACAACCTATCCACTCCTAGTCTGAATTCACTATGCCCTTGTCATTCTAATGCCACCGGTAACAATGCCACCCAGTGATAAAAGAGACAGGTGCATCAAATCCAGATTTAGGGAAAAGCCAGTGGATCCCCCTAACAATTAGCCAGGCTAGTTACCACCTAGCAAACTAAATTTGTTAGCAACCCTGCCTAAGACCAGGGTACTACATGTAAATATGGGACAATGGTTTGGGACGAGGAGGCCCTTGAAAGACTTCCAGTGAGGTCCAGGTCCTGTATCAGGTCTGATGCCCATAAGGGAATGAGACAGGGAATGGCACCCGCAAGGAGCAGAAGAATGTAGCTCATCATTACCAGGAGGACACCAGTTCTGGAGGAATGCCTCTGATGGCTCTGTATTACATGGACACTACCTTTGCAGATATTCCTGGGCAGCACAGGCCTGTAGTTAGAGAATTAGGGAAGAATTATGCTTTTGTATGTTGTTAGCATGTTATGAGTGGTACGGTCTCTAGCAGCGAGGGGTTGTCAGCACTTATTTCTTCAGCATTGTGGCTCCCATAGCAACAGGAGCAGATTGCACTGCAGAGGTTCCCATCCTGTACAGAGGTGCAAGAGTTAAGTTAAGTGCATGGCGGGGCCCACTCTGCTACTGGGGAATAGTAGTGGAAAACTCTGGACAGGTGGATGTGGACATTGGCTCCACATGTCCCTCCCAAATGCAGATTACATAGAAGGTGTACACTGTTATTGGGGTTTCCAAGAGTTTACTGGAGAACAGTTGTAGTGCAATGTACATGGTGTATGTTCATCTCTAGTGGTCCACCTTAAGTCCCATACCTCCAGTATTCCCCCAAAGCAGCTTCAGTCTTGTCCCAGGGCATTGATGAAAAAAGCATAAAGCAAAGGTACCCCGTGTGTGAGGAGAGAGACCCTGTACAAGGTGCCTAGCATAGCCCAGAAGAACCCACCTTGGGGCTGGCCTCTCATGTGACCCTTGCTTGGTACCCAACGAGGAGGGAAACATGGAGGATCTGACCAGCAACCCCCCCCCCCTTACCTTCCTACAAGTCTATTTTTTTTTTTAAAAAAGTGTTCCAAATGGAGTTGCACGTTTAAATCTAGCCTAAGATCATAGTAAACTAAAATTTTATTGGATGGGTTACTATACTTTTCATATGAACTTTAAAGGGCATCCCTAGCTAAAACTCGGTTTTGCTTTGGACAGACTAGAAAAGGGTTAGACACCCTACCAGGTTCCATTGCTGTCTCAGCCCCATTAAGAAGAAGTAACCCTCATTTCCTGACCCAGAATTACAACAGGAAGTGAATGTTAGTCTCTCCAATATGAAGGGCAATCTTAGACTGTTATCACACGGAGTCCCCATCTTAATATTTTCCCTCATCTCGTGCTTTTTACAACAGTAAACATTCGGATTTCCCATCATTTTTCTCTACTGGTAAAAAATGGTCACCAAGCCAACCAGAGAGGGTAAATCTTCTTAGCAGGAAAGCAGAAAGCAAAATATAACAAAAAAAAAAAAAGACCTTATTCTTCTCTCTTCTCCTTTCGTCCTTCTCTATTGGTCCTTCTTCCTTTTTAATTCTTGGTCCTTCTTTCTATATCCTTTTTTCTTGGTCCCTCTCTCTTCGGCCTTCTTTTCTTTTCCCTTCCATTTAATAGAGTTGTTATTATCACCGTGACTATTATTATTATATACATTGATTCTGCATGTTTGACACTACATATTTCTTCTCATTACAATTATCATGGAGGTGCAGTACCAGGTTTCAATCATAGTGGCGCTGCAAATACAAGCTGAGATGGTTCATCCTGGTCCCAACAAAAAGCAAAGAAGGGCTCAATTCTCCCATATGATAAATGTCCGCTTCTGGCTTGAGAGATCTCCTTTAGGAAACCTCTCTCTCCAGTCTTCTATATTCAGTGAAGGATTACACCGTGCAGCAGGCAGAATCATTCATCATAGTACATAGGTCTTACCTCTACCACCAGGAATCACCGGCATAAAATAAACCCACATTTATTGCCGTCTTACTTGCAGTTTCAGAATCCCGGGTTGCACAAGGCCAAACGGCGGTGTTCGGTGAATTCATACATACGAGACCTGTGTTACCTTCGCTGTATAAATATGTTTTATCTGCCAGATTTACTGATTGCTGTGCGGAGAGGGATGGAAAATATTCAACGAGCTGCATGGATGCCAAGCAATGTATTCTGTTATTCTTCTCTGACCTTGCCATGCCCGTCCCTGTTACCTAACAGAATTATCTTGTAATACATTCAGTATATATATATATATCAGGATTTATCTACCCATCTGTCTATCTATTACAGATTTTAAGGGGGACCTCACTCACACAAAATAAAATTGTGGGGTCCCCCTATAAATCCATACTAGGCCCTTAATCAGAGGATGCAGCCTGACTGGCCAGGATGGGGGGAAAGATACACCCCCCCCCCAAATATACCAGGCCTCATGCCCTCAACATGTGGTGGGGAGCGTCCCTGGGGTAGTAATGTCATCGCCCATAAATGTTTATGTATCCATTTATGGTCAATGATGTCACCAAGACACTCGGCTTTGGTCATGTACCTAGTCGAGGCCGAGCTGATGAGAGGGCTGCCACTGCCTTACACCTCTTGTCCTGTTTCCCCTGAGTGTGATGCAGTGATGTCGCTATGGGGGTGCATGGGGAGTGTGGACCGCACCCGGGTGACACCCACCAGAGGGGTGACCGTTCGCTGACAGGGGAGTGAAGCGGAAGTTGCAGCTTCTGATCACGGAAGAAGCTCACATGGCAGAGTAGGTCGGAGTCCCAGGCTGTGATTGTGCCTCGGCAGCCTCACTACACACAGCTGGTAAAAAGGAGCCGGCAGGCTACGGGAAGGCAAGAGTCCAGTGTCGTTTTTTTCTGGGAGGGGTTGGAGAGTTTACTGGTGTAGTATGAAGGGAATAAGGGTTCCCCCTTTTTTGTCACCCCCTCCTTCTCTCTCACTCACCCCCTCTTTTCCCCCCTACCTCTTTCCCACCCTCTCTCTCTCACCCCCTCTTTCTCCACCGCAACTCTTTCCCACCCTCTCTCTCTCACCCCCATCTCTCTCTCTCTCACCCCCTCTCTCTCACCCCCCTCTCCCTCACCCCTCTCTCTCTCACCCCCCCTCTCTAAATTAAAAAATATGTTATACTTACCTGTGAGTGGCCCCGATCCTCCTCTTCTCAGAACCTCCACTGATGCTCCTGGCTCCTCCTCTTCTTGGTGTACCACCAAAGGTAGCCGCTTCCTATGATGGCACTCCTGCGGGCTTGATCCCAAGCCATGCTAACTGCGCCCATAGACGCAGACAGCGTGGCTCGGCGATGCCATCCGCCCCCTCATAGTATTTGACTGGCAGCAGGAAAACCTGTGAGAGCAGATTGGCACAAAGTTGAATCGAGTGACGACTCAGCTAAGTATGGGGGGGGGGGGGGATTTTTTACCTTACTGCAGGGAATGCATTTGTTTGGTTACAAAGGCATAGACTGCATTACGGTAAAAAAAAACCCTGCATACAGCCCCCCCCCAACAAGCCCCCACTTATACTTACCTGAACCCAATCTCATTCCAGCAATGTGCACAAGAGCAGAGGCTCTCTCCCTCCTCACTGGCTGTCTCCCGCTGCTGTCAGCTACAGCCAGTGGGGGGAAAGTGGAGGTGGGGCTGAGCCCCGCTCTGTGTGCCAACGGACACACACAGCTCAGCTCAACAGTGAGCATGCATGAGCGTCTCTATAGCAAGCGGCAAGGGAGCGGGGGGTCAAGCTCAGTTTTGCTGTTTGTGTTAATAGACACAAACAGCGAGGCTTGGGAGTGAGCCCGCATGAGTGCCTCCATAGCAAGTGGCTTGCTATGGAAGCACTCAGTGGGGAGAAGAGTCAAGAGTATGGGGGGGGGGGGCTGAGAAGAGGAACATCAGGGCTGTTTTGTGCAAAACCATTATACAGCAGGTAAGTATGACAGGTTTGTTATTTAAAGAAAAAGTAATACATTTAGAATCACTTTAACACCTTCCCGCCCAGCCCATAGCTGATTGATGGCCTTGCCATTCTGACTGCGCCCCCAGTGAGCTCAGTGGTGAGCTGTGTCCTCGGACAACGGTCAGGGTAAAGAGCCAATGACATGGGCTATATACCATGTGATCTGCTGTGTCCAATCACATGTAAACAAATGCCAATTATCAGCATTTCCTTTCCTCAGCGCTGTCAGTGTCTGAGGAAAGGAAAGCCAATAATTGGCTTTCCAGTTACAGGGGACATTTACACTGATAATCAGTGCAGCCCCATCAGTGCCAATGAGTGCAGTTTATCCGTGTCCATTAATGCCAATCGGCGCCGCCTTACCAGTGTCGTCCAATTGGTGTCCATCAGTGCCACCTCATCAGTGCCCATCAGTGCAGCTACATCAGTGCCCATCAGTGCGGCTCAGAGCCGTCATCAACCACTTCAACCACAAGGATTTACCCCCTTTCTGACCAGAGCACTTTTTGCGATTCGGCACTGCGTCCCTTTAACTGACAATTGCGCGGTTGTGCGACGTTGTACCAAACACAATTTACATCCCTTTTTTCTCACAAATCAAGCTTTCTTTTGGTGGTATTTGATCCCCTCTGCGGTTTTTATGTGTTGCGCTATAAAGAAAGAGCGACAATTTTGAAAAAAAACAATATTTCTTACTTTTTGCTATAATACATATCCAAAAAATATATATATATAAAAAACAAATTTATTGATCAGTTTAGGCCGATATATATATTCTTCCTCATATTTTTGGTAAAAAAAAAAAACGCAATAGGCATATATTGATTAGTTTGCGCAAAAGTTATAGTGTTTACAAACGGTGCAAATTCATTTATGGCATTTTTATTTATTTATTTATTTTTTACAAGTAATGGCGGTGATCTGTGATTTTTAGCGGTACTTGGACATTGCAGCAGACATATTGGACACCTTTGACACTTTTTTGGGACCATTGGCATTTATACAGCGATCAGTGCTATGAAAATGCACTGATTACTGTGTAAATGTCACTGGCAGGGAAGAAGTTAACACTAGGGAATGATTAAAGGGTTAATTGTGTTCCCTGGGATTAGAAAACAAGAGAAAAAGGAAGGCGCACGCACCTAGTGCATTACCAAAAACAATTTTATTAAAATTGATAGCAAGAGAGGGTACTCACAAAATGGTGGGTGCACAACCTGTGCAGACTATGACAGAGTAAAAGCTGACGCATTTCGGGGGCGCACCCCCTTTCTTAGAGCTTTGTTCCCTGGGAGGTGTTACTAACTGTATGGGGGCTGGACTGACTGGGGGAGGAGAGTGATTGCTGCTCCCATATACAGGGAACATACGATCACTCTCCTCTCCCCTGTCAGAGCGGAGATCCGCTTGTTTTCGTACACGGATCCCCGTTCTGTCACTGCCAGGGAGAAATTGCGGGTGGCCGGAGGACATTGAGTCCGGCCCACCCGCTCACTGGCTCCCCCCGCTAGTGTGTGAGCATGCGGGCATGCCTCCAGCGACACACGTGCTCCCACAATACTTGCTCCTGCGGCCACCGTCAGGTGAGGGTGCTTTGCGCAGGAGAGCTATGTCAAGCCATGGCAGGCGGTTGGCAACTGGTTAATATCGATTGGGCCCTGGGCTAACATTTTCTTGGCCCCCCCATCGTTACACAGGACCCCTCCCCCCATACTTCCACCCATCATTACACAGGACACCCCTTCCCCATAATAGTCTCATAATTGCACAGGACCCCCTCCCTCCACAGACCCCTGCATTGGCCACCCTACCCAGTGGTCTCATCTTGATAGTGTCCAGAGGATGTTAGTTAGACACCAGGCACACCCCACCAAACCCTCCAGCGAAGAAGTTCTTCAGCGGGCCGATGGTCTGCGGCTTGATTGACATGGTGAGGGAGAGGGGTTAGTGTGACTGTGTTCGGGACTGCCAGGCACTATCCCCAGACAGGGTTTACTTTACTGAGCTGGCCCATTACTTCACAGGCTGCAGACATAGCACCCAACAAATCACCAGTGCCCCCAACATTGAATTTCGCCCTCATCTCCTGAGTGATAGCCAAATCCATTTACCATTTGCAGGCAGCACAGGCTCAAGGGGCAGCTGCTTTGGGCCCCACAACAATGACTGGGCACAGTGCCCTGTGTTAAAGACGGCCCTGGTGCAGCTTCATCAGTGCAGCCTCATCAGTGTCCATCAGTGCAGCATATCAGTGTCCATTAATGCAGCAAATCAGTGCCTATCATTGCTCCTCAGTTCAGCAGAATATCGACTCTGCAAAATTGTATGACAGAAACGAAGAAAACGTTTTTTTTTTAAATCTCCATATAATCACTTTATTCTGCTCTTCTGGTCTATCTGGCATTGATTCTACAAGCTCTGTTGCTGTTTTTTAGGGGGAAAAAAAATCTGAGATATTCAATATTTAATATTCTCAATGTTTTTCTAGGTTTTGACAGTGCTGGTTGTGTGTGTGAGAGGGGGGGATTAATTCAGTTACTTTGTCACATTAATTGTTAAAAGATCGCCACAATTTACACCGTTTATGAAAAGCACGGATGTGTTACAATTTAAATTAAATATGTTAAATGACTTATTTATGGATAAAACGCCGAGTTGCAATGAGATTTCAGTCTTATTTCTCAAAATGCTAAAAGCTGTGATTTTCTAAAAAAAAAAAAATGTTGTTTTCATATCAGTATTAACTAAGCAATAAAAAATAAATGATATCGTTGTCCATAAATTGTGGAATAAACAGGTTGTGGTTGGAGAGACATTGGTCTTCATCTCTCAAGGTCAGTGTTTTCCGCACACCACTTTCTCCTAAAGCCCAATGCAAGCCAAAACGTTTTATTACATTTTGTATAAAGTTGGGAAGTTTTTAATGTTATTATCAAAAAGTTAGTCAATAAATTGTCACACCAACCAAAGTTTATAAAGATATACAACAATACTACTCTAAATACAATTATCAATTCAAAAGGTGCATGCATTTACCCCCCCCCCCCCAAAGTCTTGTATGTAGCAGCATAGGGGGGATAGGGGGTCAAACCTACCACCCCAGACAGAGGCGTAGTTTGAAGCTTATGGGCTCCGATGCAAAAGTTGACCTGGGGCCCTCCCTGCTACTACTCACCGCTTCCACCGCACACATAGATATTCCAGGTAACTAAAGAGTTATTTCAGATCTTTATTTACATATTGAGAGGGTAATTCAACATTTTTTGGAAAAGGGTGCTTACCCCATATATTTCTAAAAAATTCCTTGTGCACATGTATAATTAATTGGTAAAAATGTAAGGCAGCATGGGGCCCCCTGGAGCATGGGAGGGGTCTCAATTGTGACCCCTGAGACCCCTATTGCCTTGGCCCCAGAGCATCCATGGTGCACAGCTAGCATTAATCCAAGTTGCTCACCTAAGGCACCGCAGCCGCTCTCCTGAGAGAGGCAGAGACAGTTCAGAGAGATGGAGGCCATCTTTATACCCTCCTCAGCTCTGGTGGCATGGCACAGCCGGAGGAGGACTTCCACTCATTAGCTTACTTTGAACTGCCTGGTCTAGTCAGTGGATTTCATGGACAGAAGAGAGCTGCACTGGAAAAGGGGGGAGATATGTGCTGGAGGGAGCTGTACCTGTGTGTGTGTTCAGGGCTGCCATCAGGGGGGTACAGGCAATACTGTTGTAAGGGGCCCCAGTGTCTCAAGGGGCCTTTACAACAAAGACTTTAGCGGTCTTTAGCATTGGGTCTATGGAAGGGGGAACGGTTGGGGGACACTGTTCTCCCGAACCATAGCCTATAAAAACCAAACTTGGGTCACATGGAGAGGGGCAACTGGGAAACAACTGGTCCATGTTTGGGACCTTCAGCGCCTATGGTTTGGCTGTACCGGGTCCCCAAAGTGACCAGTCATTGACCGGCAATTGTCGGGTGAATTTGGGAATTAACATTGGAGTCTATGGAAGGGGTACACCCGGTTTGGGAACACGGTTCTCCCGAACTATAGCTGATAAAAATATCAAACTTGCTGGTCCAAGTTTGGGACCTCCAGCACCTATGGTTCAGCGCAAGGTCTTACTGCAAACATCGTGTGAGGCTGTGCTGCCTGTGCACTGTTTTTTTTTACTGGAGTCCATGGGACTCCATCGCTCGTCCCCGCCCTCCCCCTGCCATGCCAGGTCTGTGTGCTCAGGTAAGGGTCTGGTTTGGATTTTGGGGGGGACCCACGCCAATTTTTTTTAAATTTGGCATGGGATTCCCCTTAAAATCCATACCAGACCTGAAGAACCTGGTTTGGATTTTGGGGGGGACCCCACTTCATTTTTTTTTTAAATTTTGGTGTGGGGTTCCCCTTAAATTCCATACCAGACCTTAAGGGCCTGGTTTGAATTTTGGGGGGAACTGCACGTCATTTTTTTTTAATTTTGGCACGGGGTTTCCCTTAAATACCATACCAGACCTGAAGGGCCTGGTTTGGATTTTGGGGGGAGATGCACGTAATTTTTTTTTAATTTTTGCGCGGGCCATTCTGTTGTAAATTACTTAAAAAATTGTGATAAAATCCCCCAGTCAAACAGGTGGCCAAAAATTGGGCCTTGGGTGCTGGAACACTGTAACCCCTTACAGTTACTCTTGTTGGACGGAGGAACTGGGCCTGAAGTTGTCAATTGGTTTTCAAATTGTGACAAAAGCCACCAAACAGGTGGCCAAAAATTGTGCCTTTTGTGTGTGCAGTGCCAGAACACTGTAACCCCTTGCAGTTATTCTTGTTAGATGGAGGAACTGGGCCTGAAGTTGTCAATTATTTTTCAAATTGTGACAAAAGCCGCCAGTCAAACAGGTGGCCAAAAATTGGGCCTTGTGTGTTGGCGGTGCCAGAACACTGTAACCCCTTGCAGTTACACTTGTTGGACAGAGGAACTGGGCCTGAAGTTGTCAATTAGTTTACAAATTGTGACGAAAGCCACCAGTCAAACAGGTGGCCAAAATTGGGCCTTGGGTGCTGGAGGTGCCAGAACACTGTAACCCCTTGCAATTACTCTTGTTGGATGGAGGAACTGGGCCTGATGTTGTCAATTAGTTTACAAATTGTGACGAAAGCCACCAGTCAAACAGGTGGCCAAAAATTGGGCCTTGTGTGTTGGCAGTGCCAGAACACTGTAACCCCTTGCAGTTATTCTTGTTAGATGGAGGAACTGGGCCTGAAGTTGTCAATTAGTTTTCAAATTGTGACGAAAGCCACCAGTCAAACAGGTGGCCAAAATTGGGCCTTGGGTGCTGGAGGTGCCAGAACACTGTAACCCCTTGCAATTACTCTTGTTGGATGGAGGAACTGGGCCTGATGTTGTCAATTAGTTTTCAAATTGTGACGAAAGCCACCAGTCAAACAGGTGGCCAAAAATTGGGCCTTGTGTGTTGGCGGTGCCAGAACACTGTAACCCCTTGCAGTTACACTTGTTGGACAGAGGAACTGGGCCTGAAGTTGTCAATTAGTTTACAAATTGTGACGAAAGCCACCAGTCAAACAGGTGGCCAAAATTGGGCCTTGGGTGCTGGAGGTGCCAGAACACTGTAACCCCTTGCAATTACTCTTGTTGGATGGAGGAACTGGGCCTGATGTTGTCAATTAGTTTACAAATTGTGACGAAAGCCACCAGTCAAACAGGTGGCCAAAAATTGGGCCTTGTGTGTTGGCGGTGCCAGAACACTGTAACCCCTTGCAGTTACTCTTGTTGGACGGAGGAACTGGGTCTGAAGTTGTCAATTAGTTTAAAAATTGTGACGAAAGCCCCCAAACAGGTGGCCAAAAATTGGGCCTTGTGTGTTGGCGGTGCCAGAACACTGTAACCCCTTGCAGTTACTCTTGTTGGACAGAGGAACTGGGCCTGAAGTTGTCAATTAGTTTTTAAATTGTGACAAAAGCCACCAGTCAAACAGGTGGCCAAAAATTGGGCCTTGTGTGTTGGCTGGGCCAAAACACTGTAACCCCTTGCAGTTACTCTTGTTGGACAGAGGAACTGGGTCTGAAGTTGTCAATTAGTTTTCAAATTGTGATGAAAACCCCCAAACAGGTGGCCAAAAATTGGGCCTTGTGTGTTGGCGGTGCCAGAACACTGTAGCCCCTTGCAGTTACACTTGTTGAATGGAGGAACTGGGCCTGAAGTTGTCAATTAGTTTACAAATTGTGACGAAAAGCCACCAGTCAAACAGGTGGTCAAAATTGGGCCTTGGGTGCTGGAGGTGCCAGAACACTGTAACCCCTTGCAATTACTCTTGTTGGACGGAGGAACTGGGCCTGAAGTCAATTCGTTTACAAATTGTGACGAAAGCCACCAGTCAAACAGGTGGCCAAAAATTGGGCCTTGTGTGTTGGCGGTGCCAGAACACTGTAACCCCTTGCAGATACTCTTGTTGGACGGAGGAACTGGGCCTGAAGTTGTCAATTAGTTTACAAATTCTGACGAAAGCCCCCAAACAGGTGGCCAAAAATTGGGCCTTGTGTGTTGGCGGTGCCAGAACAGGTGGCCAAAAATTGGGCCTTGTGTGTTGGCGGTGCCAGAACACTGAAACCCCTTGCAGTTACACTTGTTGAATGGAGGAACTGGGCCTGAAGTTGTCAATTAGTTTACAAATTGTGACGAAAGCCACCAGTCAAACAGGTGGTCAAAATTGGGCCTTGGGTGCTGGAGGTGCCAGAACACAGTAACCCCTTGCAATTACTCTTGTTGGACGGAGGAACTGGGCCTGAAGTCAATTCATAATCGAGTAAACCTGCGCTGGGATAAAAATGATAGAATAATAGACTGCTGCCTTCCAGAGACCCCTTTGAAAAAAAGGGGGGTAGGAAGATAAAAAGAAACAGGAATGGCACTGTCTAGGAATAAGATCGAATAAGTGTGCTAAATATGTGATATGAATAAAAATATGTGTATACTAGATATAAATAAACTCACCAATTGTATGTGTAAAATTGATACATAAATGAATAAACGAACCCAACCACATGTGATGAATTAAATCAAATACAATAATATAAACCAGTGCAATTTTTCAAAGTCCGTAAATAATGTCCGTAAAAGTCCAGAAAATTTTTTTAAAATTGGTTTTGTGATTGGTTATGTCAACAGTTGTGCAAATGAGAGTGATTCCAATATAACTCAGATATTGTATACCAGCAGTCTCTATGCAAAAAACAAATATTTCACCACTTTATTTTGGTCCGTAAATGTCCGTAAAGAATGAATTTGAGAGAGAGTTTAGAATTAGTAAATTCAAAAAATGTACCAGTATAATGATGGATGATGTATGTATATAATACCAAGTGCAAAAGGAAAAAAACCCCAAAAACTTTTTGGTGCGTAAATGTCCGTAAAAAATGTCCGTAAATGTGCTAAAGTAAAGGTTATGTGCAAAATGAGCCAGAAAATAAAAAATGGGACGTGTTTGATGTATTATCCCGGTCAAAGGAGGGTTACAATGGTCGTGGTTGATATTATGGGGATCAACTCAGAAAAGGTGACTTTTGTGCTCCTCTTGAAGTGTTCACGTGACATCAACTGGTGCTCCCCCACATGCATCCCCACTTACCAGAAACTCCACACCCCTGCAGGGGTAGCCCGCCTGTGGTAAATGGGGTCTTTTGGTCTTCCGTCCGTATGTTTCCTTGCTCCTCCTTTTTTTTAACAATCTATCTAATTAGCTATCTATTTTCTGTGATGTTTGTCTGGTTTTTACATTTTTTTTTTTAAGCTAGCTATCTAAACTGCCTGATACAGGAACCTACACTCTCTAACTACAAGCAGCGCCAACACACACTATCATAGAGCCGCTGTATGAGAGGCTTTATACAGTATAGTGTGGGGCTTGGATTGAGACTGCTGTGCAGTGATTGGCTAAAGGCATCCTGCCTTTAGCCAATCAAAGTTCTCACAGTAGGCTGCTTGCTGATTGGCCAAAGCATGCAGGTCATGTGCATGCTTTGACCAATCAGCGGGCGGCATTCCGCCGCCATTTTAAAACATTATGGGACGCATGAAGTCGGCACGAACACCCCATAATCTTTGGGAAAACCCGAACTAGCGAACAGGGGATGTTTGGGTCGAACTTACGTTCCCCATCCCTTGTAACTAACAACCACATGCTAAAAATCTCCCCGATTGCTTGTTCTGGACGCCCAGTTCTCATACATCCTTCTCTTACAGTTTGTATCCTTCCATTATTGCAGAAATGAGACACTTGGGGGTTATTTACTAAAACTGGAGAGTGCAACTCTGCATAGAAACCAATTAGCTTCCAGACTTTATTGCCAAACTATAAAGCAGTTGTCAACCTGTGACAACCACTTTAACCTACAGGCAAGCCTATAATAAGGCTTAACTGTAGGTTCTCTGCATATCTCCCATACCTGCACAGTTTAGGTGTCATCGGGCACATGCGCAATGAAGGAACGGCTTCTGTGCCGTTCCTTCACTGTTATCGTGCCATGACTGGTGGCTCCCGCGCATGCATGGGAGTGACGTCACGCGACTCCGGCCAGTCACAGAGCTGGAGATCGCGGCCCCGGACGGAAGAGGGGCACAAGATGGATGCGGCCTGGATCCAGCAGGGACATCGCTGGCTTCCAATGCAGGTAAGTGGCACATAATGGGCTAATATGCGGTGCATACTAGCCCATTATCCTTTTACATTGCAGGGTAACATAGAGGGTTTACTTCCTCTTTAATTGAACAAGCTGAGGTTAGAAGCTCATTGGCTACAATACACAGCTGCACCAGATTCTGGGTGCACAAGGTTTAGTAAATCTGCCCCCTTCATCCACCTCTTTCTTAGGGATCGTTGCCTCCCAAGCTTGTACTGTCACACGTCTCCTCTGCATCTCAGAGTTTTCGGTGCGGTTTGTCACTGTACTTGTTAAATATGGTAAATAATGCAACGCATTAACCTTCTTTGAAATCCACACAGGAGCTAATCCACAAATTGTGTCTGGAATTTATTTACACCGTGTCTATTATAGTAAACATTACACCGAGCTCAGGAAATCTGCAGCAATTGTATCAAATGATTCCACCGGCTTCTCATTAAAGGGGAAGGTTCGTGTGCTTTGGATTCTAAAAATGGATAGAAACCAATGAGCTTCCAGGTTTTATAGTCAAAGCTTAATTGAACAAAATGAAGATGGAAGCTGATTGGCTACAATGCACAGCTGCACCCAGATTTTGAGTGCTCCAGTTTTAGTCAATCCCCCACGTGCGGTG
>BLSH010481640.1:363050-377550 GCA_018402905.1 Glandirana rugosa
GAGTGTTCTGGGAGATGTTAATGGGAGAGGGAGGCTCCGTCATAGGGGAGGTGAGGAAGGTAGGCCGCGTCTGGTTTTTATCCTATGTTAGGATCTTTAGGGCTCACCCTGGGTGATTTCTGGGTGTTCTTCTTGGTTGTGGGGGGTTTCGGGTGTAGATGGAGGGGTTTTATAGATGTAGGGTAAGTGTTAAATTGATCTTACCCCGCCGTGGATCTCGCGGCCTAGTCTTCTGAAAAGCCGCGGCCTCAATTTCGGATCCGTTCCGCGGCCCCCTTGTTCGTCGCTCGAATCTCCCGATTTTGGCACCGGAATGTAGGGTATGGTGCAGGGATGTTGGTGATAGATGTGGTGGGTCTCTCAGCTCCTTGGATCGCGGGGATGGCTCTGGGTTCTTTTCAGGATGGTCAGAGCTCTCCCTAGGCACGTCCGCCGCCGCGAGCCGCTAGCCACGCCCCCCCCACCTCTTTCTTAGGGATCGTTGCCTCCCAAGCTTGTACTGTCACACGTCTCCTCTCCTCTGCATCTCAGAGTTTTCGGTGCGGTTTGTCACTGTACTTGTTAAATATGGTAAATAATGCAATGCATTAACCTTCTTTGAAATCCACACAGGAGCTAATCCACAATTTTTGTCTGGAATTTATTTACACCGTGTCTATTATAGTAAACATTACACCGAGCTCAGGAAATCTGCAACAATTGTATCAAATGATTCCACCGGCTTCTCATTAAAGGGGAAGGATTATGTGCTTTGGATTCTAAAAATGGATAGAAACCAATGAGCTTCCAGGTTTTATAGTCAAAGCTCAACTGAACAAAATGAAGTTGGAAGCTGATTGGCTACAATGCACAGCTGCACCCAGATTTTGAGTGCTCCAGTTTTAGTCAATCCCCCACGTGCGGTGACAGACGTTTTACTGGATTGTAAAATGTCTGACATTGCAAGGACACACAGGAAACAATTGTGCAGTGGGCTACCATAAAGCATCTCATGCCACTATACAGGTGTACAGCTCCATGAATGATTTGTAAATTTTGTACACTTCAAATAAAGTTTGTTAAAAAAAAGAGAGCCATGAAATGCGCTGCATCACGAACCATACTGCCCCCTAGTGCAGCCGGAAATGGATAGCTGACGGAGCTGTGTGAACTCAGCCTCATAGTGTATAGTGGCCATCCCAGTGAAGTGTATTTTAAATCCAAAACTGCTGAATTCAATTAAGTGGGTTTAAAACCTCTAATCTAATGAGGACGCTTATTCTGATGACAACTAGCTAACATTCAGGGTTCATTCACACCAGATGTGCTGGGGTGCATTTGTGAGTGCATTCCCAATGCATGGCAATCCAAAAAATATTGCTTCCCTGTGAATGCAATTCACACCAGTGCATTGTGCTGTGTTGCATTTGCTCAGCGCTGAAAGTGTGAAAAGTATGGCATGCACTTCTTTTATCAGCACAGCGTGACGTAATACATTTAAATGCAACCAAATGCCCGGCAAACAAGGCAGAAAAAAACCTCAAGGCATGTAAAAAGCATTCAAACTTTTAATAATAAACTACAAAAAAATGCACTGAAATGCAACGCGCATTCGTTAAAAGATGCATTATGGTGTGAAAGAGCCAATCGCATTATCAGTGATGTAGCTCTAACATCAATCATGATGAACCACACCCCAATGACCCACCAACAAGACCACCTACACCAGGATGCATTGACTTCACATATTTGGCACGCCACCATAAAAACCCCGCTTTCTGTTTCACAACCTTTTTTTTTCTTAATGGCACACCTGTTTACCATGTTAAACAAGCTGGCTTGGAGCTGTCATTTAGTGCCCACTATATAAATAACAATTGGCTGCAGCAGCCGGGGGTTCAGGCAGGTGGGTAAAATGCCCAAATCTTGCCATTAAGTTCACCTGTTCAGCAAACTGGTTGGGTTCTGATGGAACTCACGAATGACCCAAACCCAAAGCTCATCTTTACTTGGAAGGACCGCAATGTCACTTTTGCCAATCCCCCATGGGCAGGGTTGTAATGTAAACATATTATTTTAACATTTCTTAAGTTGTGGCTTTTGGAAAATTGTAACGTGGTCCTTTTACATGAAGGGGGGCACTAATAAAAAAAAGCAGCTCTTGCATTTTATTGCAAGATTCACTATGAAGTTAAACTCCGGCACAAAATACTCCATTCACACAGGCGTCCTACTGCATTGTAAAACGCCTGTCACCGCAAGGACACACAGAAAGTAACTGTTTTCTGTGCATCCCATTCACACTGCCTGGAGACATGCTGCATTTTATTGCAGCCCACTGCACAGAACAGCATGGCACTGCTGTACAGATCCATGAATGAAGTGCACTTTTGTATGCATCAAATAAAGTTTGTACAAAAGCAAAAATAAAAAAAAGGAAGGGAGCTGTGTGATGCGTTGAATTGGGTACCACACTGCCCTTTACTGCAGTCAGGAATGGACAGCTGGCATAGAGGCAAAGTGCTGCACCAATGTCACTTCTAGTGTGAATACTGCCTGATTTTATTAAAATCCTCAATTACCGCAAAGGATAGAAATCCACTCTGTGTGCACTGAATACCTTTACAAACCCAGATGTCTCCTTGTAAAAGTAGCAGTGACATCATCACTCTGCTGTACATATTGCAAAGAGCAGCACTGTGGGAGGGGCCTAGCAGGCTCCACCCATTACAGAGAACTACAGGAGGGGGCAGAGACAAGATCAATCACCCTGCACAATGAGAGAGAGAGCAGAGCCATGGGAGGGGCCTTGGATGCACCACCCATGACAGGAGGGGACAGAGACAAGGCCAATCACCCTGCACAAGGAGAGAGAGAGAGCAGAGCTGTGGGAGGGGCCCAGAATGCTCCACCCACTAAAGGAGGGGACAAAGAGCAGCACCATGAGAGGGGTCTAGCAGGCTCCACCCACTACAGAAAGCTAAATGAGGGGGCGGAGACAAGACCAGTCCCCCTGCACAAGAAGAGAGAGAACAGAGCTGTGGGAGGCGCTGACAGGCTCCACCCACTACAGGACAGGACAGAGACAAGATCAATCACCCTGCACAAAGAGAGAGAGAGAGAGAGAGAGAGAGCACATAGCTGTGGGAGGGGTCCAGAATGCTCCACCCACTACAGGAGGGGACAAAGAGCAGCACCATGAGAGGGCCTAGCAGGCTCCACCCACTACAGAAAGCTACATGAGGGGGCGGAGACAAGACCAGTCTCCCTGCACAAGAAGAGAGAGAGCCGAGCTGTGGGAGGGGCTGACAGGCTCCACCCACTACAGGACAGGACAGAGACAAGATCAATCACCCTGCACAAGGAGAGAGAGCAGAGCTGTGGGAGGGACCAAGAATGCTCCACCCACTACAGGAGGGGACGGAGACAAGACCAGTCATCCTGCACAAAGAGAGAGAGCAGAGCTGTGGGAGGGGTCCAGAAGGCTCCACCCACTACAGAAAACTACAGGATGGGGCGGAGACCAGACCAGTCCCCCTGCACAAGGAGAGAGAGCAGCAGTGAGCGGTCTTTATTACAGGAAGTCTCACACTGGATTACTGCACAGATCTGGAAGAAATACACAAAGCTCACAGAGATTCTAGAAGAAGACACATGAGCAATGGATTTAGACAATATTTTTTTTTGTCTGGTCTGCAGTCTTCTGCTCTCAGTACTAAAACCTCCCACACTTCCCACTCAGCATTGCTATTTGCTCTGTGTTATTAGCTGTAGCCCCCCGGGGGGGTCACCTTGGTGATGACAAAAGATGAGAGGTCACATGACCCATTATATCCCTTTCTTCTGCATGTCCTCCTCCATCTTCTAACTGCTGTAAATTAGCAGTTCACAGGTGAGCCAGGCTCGGGTGTCACTGATTGCTCTGTGGATGGAGTCCATTAGGTTGGTAGTTGTAGGTGAGTGCTGCTGTAATTTGTAGCTAATCCCGCTTATATCACTCTCAGTACATATGTACCCGAGAAAATGTTCCCAATCTTTAGAGGGATTACAGCTGTCAGGAGGTTCTCAGCCGCTCTCACACAAAATCTCTATTACCAAAGAAAACATCAAACTATTTGATTTTCTTCTGAATCCGGCAACCGCACTCCGAAATAATAGAGCCTTCCTACTGCTAAGAAAATAGCAGTGCATTCCCGGAATACATATGAGACGGGGAGAGGAGAACTCTGCAAACCAAGAGCAGCCGCTGTATGCAATGTGCCGGAATCCATACCGACCAATCACAGCTCAGATTTTCCTTAAAAATATATTACACTCTCAGTTTTTTAAGCGCTTCCAGCAGATGATGTCATCTCTTACCGAGCATGCAGCTTCTTTATCTTTATTCCTTGTCTATGTTCCAGTAGGACCGAGCCTCTTTTTGAGATTCAGAGTTTACCAATTAAAATTACTTAGAACCCCCAAACATTATTTATATTTTTTTCTGACAACCTAGAGAATAAAATGGCGGTCGTTACAATACTTTATGTCACACTGTCTTTGCGCAGCAGTCTTACAAGTGCAATATTTTTTGGAAAAAATACACTTTTTTTAATTAACAAATAAGAGAATGGTAAAGTTAGCCCCATTTTTTTCTATATTGTGAAAGATAACGTTACGCCGAGTGAATTGTTACCCAACGTGTCACGCTTCAAAATTGCGCCCGCTCGTGGAATGGCAACAAACTTTGGCACTTAAAAACCTCCATTGGCAATGTTTACAGGTTACCAGGTTTGAGTTACAGAGGAGGTCTAGCACTAGAATTATTGCTCTTGCTCTAACGAACGCGGCAATACCTCACATGTGTGGTTTGAACACCGTTTTCATATGCGGGTGCGACTTGGGATGGGCGCTTTACTTTTTTTTTTTCTGATTTATTTTACTTTTTATTTTTACGCTGTCCCTTAAAAAAAATGGGTCACTTTTATTTCTTTTACAAGGAATGTAAACATCCCTTGTAATAAAAAAAAATGCATGACAGGACCTCTTTAATGTGAGATCTGGAGCCAAAAAGACCTCAGATCTCACATTTACACTTAAATGCAATAAAAAAGAAAAAAGTCTTTTTTTTTCGGAAAAAAAAAATCCCCTTTAAGATCAGTGGGTGGAAGTGACGTTTGACGTCGCTTCCGCCATCCAATGTTATGGAGCTGAGTGGGGGCCATCATTCCCTCATGCAGCTGGTCCTTAAGGGGTTAAGTTGGTGCCGTGACCTCTGACCCCCAGGTTTCCTGTCTCAGGGTGACTCCTTTCTTTTGCAGTGTCCTATGGAGCCACTCTCGAATGCAGGGACTAGAATTCTCCCTACACTGTGTGCATCAATAGAAACACACAGCCCCATAGGATGGCAAGGCACTCCCCTGCTACTCTCTTAGCCTATCCCTCTGAAGTAAAAGACTGACTGGAGACTGCACTGTCAACTGTTAAAGTGATATTACACCTTCAGTTATTTAAGCACTTTCAGCAGGTGGTTTAATCGCTTACTGAGTATGCAGCTTCTTTATCTATAATCCTTGTCTATATTCTAGTTTAAGTTGGTGCCATGACCTCTGCCTCAGATTTCCTGTTTCGGGGTGACTCCTTTCTTTTGCAGCAGCAGGGACTACAGTTGTCCCTACATTGTGTGCATCAATAGAAACACACAGACCCATAGTCTAAGATGGCAAGACACTCCCCTGCTCCTCCCCCTCCCTTTCCCTTTCGCTGGAGACTGTGCTGTCCACTGCTAACTCTTTCCGATGAAGACTGGAAGTTCAGGGAAGCAGTACTGAGAGAGCCGGAGCCAGCAGCATTAAAGGTTATAAACTGTAAGTGCTGGTCTATAAATGTGTAACAAATACTTTACAAGGGAATTTATTTTATCGTGCTCAATATATAAAAAAAGTGCTGAGGCTGAATTCACGCTGTGTACAGTGACATGCGTTTTACTGCATTGTAAAATGACTGTCACTGCTAGGACATCCAGAAAACAATTGCTCAATGTGTGTCCCATTCATACTGCAATGCAGCGTATTGTGATAAAATGCAGACATGCTGAATTTTATCACAGCGCATTTTGCCAAATTGTATGGCACTGTACAGCACCGCAGCACATCAATCTGCTGCACATTGCCATGAACTGTTAATTTTGTACACTTCACTTAAAGTTGGTAGAAAACAAAAAAGGGAGCCATGTGATACACTGAATTGTGCACCGTACTGCCCCCTACTGCAGCAGGGAATGTACAGTGTGTGGTGCTGAATGGACAGCTCCAGGCAGTTGGATATTGTGATCACTGTAGTGTGTGGTGCTGAATGGACAGCTCCAGACAGTTGGATATTGTGCTTACTGTAGTGTGTGGTGCTGAATGGACAGCTCCAGACAGTTGGATATTGTGATTACTGTAGTGTGTGGTGCTGAATGGACAGCTCCAGACAGTTGGATATTGTGATTACTGTAGTGTGTGGTGCTGAATGGACAGCTCCTAGACAGTTGGATATTGTGATTACTGTAGTGTGTGGTGCTGAATGGACAGCTCCTAGACAGTTGGATATTGTGATCACTGTAGTGTGTGGTGCTGAATGGACAGCTCAAGACAGTTGGATATTGTGATCACTGTAGTGTGTGGTGCTGAATGGACAGTTCCTAGACAGTTGGATATTGTGATTACTATAGCGTGTGGTGCTGAATGGACACTCCTAGATAGTTGGATATTGTGATTACTATAGTGTGTGGTGCTGAATGGACAGCTCCAGACAGTTGGATATTGTGATTACTGCAGTGTGTGGTGCTGAATGGACAGCTCCAGACAGTTGGATATTGTGATCACTGTAGTGTGTGGTGCTGAATGGACAGCTCCAGACAGTTGGATATTGTGATTACTATAGTGTGTGGTGCTGAATGGACAGCTCCAGGCAGTTGGATATTGTGATTACTATAGTGTGTGATGCTGAATGGACAGCTCCAGACAGTTGGATATTGTGATTACTATACTGTGTGGTGCTGAATGGACAGCTCCAGGCAGTTGGATATTGTGATTACTGTAGTGTGTGGTGCTGAATGGACAGCTCCTAGACAGTTGGATATTGTGATTACTGTAGTGTGTGGTGCTGAATGGACAGCTCAAGACAGTTGGATATTGTGATCACTGTAGTGTGTGGTGCTGAATGGACAGTTCCTAGACAGTTGGATATTGTGATTACTGTAGTGTGTGGTGCTGAATGGACAGCTCCAGACAGTTGGATATTGTGATCACTGTAGTGTGTGGTGCTGAATGGACAGCTCCAGACAGTTGGATATTGTGATTACTATAGTGTGTGGTGCTGAATGGACAGCTCCAGGCAGTTGGATATTGTGATTACTATAGTGTGTGATGCTGAATGGACAGCTCCAGACAGTTGGATATTGTGATTACTATACTGTGTGGTGCTGAATGGACAGCTCCAGGCAGTTGGATATTGTGATTACTATAGTGTGTGGTGCTGAATGGACAGCTCCTAGACAGTTGGATATTGTGATCACTGTAGTGTGTGGTGCTGAATGGACAGTTCCAGACAGTTGGATATTGTGATTACTGTAGTGTGTGGTGCTGAATGGACAGATCCAGACAGTTGGATATTGTGATCACTGTAGTGTGTGGTGCTGAATGGTCAGTTCCAGACAGTTGGATATTGTGATTACTGTAGTGTGTGGTGCTGAATGGACGCTCCTAGACAGTTGGATATTGTGATTACTGTAGTGTGTGGTGCTGAATGGACGCTCCTAGACAGTTGGATATTGTGATTACTGTAGTGTGTGGTGCTGAATGGACAGCTCTAGACAGTTGGATATTGTGATTACTATAGTGTGTGGTGCTGAATGGACAGCTCCAGACAGTTGGATATTGTGATCACTATGCCATGTTTTAAAATGGTGATGTATACACCTACTTTTTACGTATGTATCCAATAAAGTTTTATATTTTATACAATTTTGGTGTAATAAATGAGTTGCCCTTAAAGTCCCATTGTACCGAGGGTACCTATTTGCATACTTCCAATGGGCAGCTGCCAGACAGTTGTATGTTCTCAGCTGCAGAGGTTTAATCCCTTCAATAACGGGCACTTTCACCCCCTTCCTGCCCAGTTTTCAGCTTTTACTGCTGTCACACTTTGAATGACAATGCAATGCTGTACTCAAACAATTTTTTTTTATCATTTTTGTTGAGACAGATAGAGCTTTCTTTAGCTTCTATTAAATCACCACTGGGGTTTTATTTTCTGCTAAACAAATTAAAAAAGACCAAACGTTTTTCTGAGTTTATATTATAAAATTTTGTAAATAAGTAATTTTTCTCCTTCAATGATGTGCGCTGCACTGATGGACACGGACGAAGAAGCACTGATATGCTGCACTGATGGGCATTGATATGCCGCACGGATGGGCACTAATAAGCAGCACTGATGGGCACTAATAAGTGGCACTGATGGGCAGCCTTTATGGACACTGATAGGTGGCACTAATGTTCACTGATAGGCAGCACTGATGAGGAGGCACTGACAGGCACCACTAATGGACACAGTTGGGCATGACTGGTGGGCATCACTGATGGGGCTGCACTGATAATCATTGCAGTGTCTATCAGTGCAGATCCCCCCTGTCCAGAAAGCTGCTTTTTGCCTCTCTTTTCCTCACGCACTGTCAGCATGCATTGAGGATTGCTAATAATCGGCACTTCCTATTTACACTGTGATCAGCTGTGATTGGAAACAGCTGATCACATGGTAAAGAGCCTACTTCATAGGCTATTTATGGTGATCCGAGCGACACACCACGTCTAGTCAAACAATGAAACCTCAGCCTGGCCATGATTTTGGTATAGGCCGGGCGGGTTGTGGTTAAAGTTAAGCTGTGGTCAGGCTATAGATATCCCAATATTTACAGATTCTTCATAAGTAGTATTACATCCTGTGTGTTTTTTTAGTTCTGTGTCCCCATTGGAGAGATTTCCTATCACTTCCTGTCCTGACAGATGAGTGAGGGGAGATAGATGGGCTTTATGGAACCTGTCTGATGTAGACAGATTCAATGAAGATATTTGCCAGCACACCACGGACCAAACGTTTTTTCTATTGAAGCATGATCACGTCATAAACAAGAGTGCAACGTTTCGGAGTCACGCAGGACCCCTTCGTCAGGCATGTGATGACATGTGCTGGCAAATATCTTCATTGTGGCTTTCATGATCCAGTCTCCAGCTGGGGGTTGCTCCAGCACCCAGAACCCTAGAGCCTTCTCCAGGAATGTGTGCGATGGGAATATACATTATTATTTGATGTAGATAGACATCTGCTTTTACAGTGTAGCTAAATGTATAGAACAGAATAGAGGTCTCCCTTTAGACATCAATTTCTTCATTTTTAAAACAACTTTAATACCGCGGCCAGGAAACCAGAGTCACCGTCAGGGAGCGCAGTCACGCTTCATGCTACACTGGACTTATTTAATTACTTTCAGTAAGTGAATTTAAAGTAGAGTCAATTACGGGACCGTGATATGTATTATCGCCATCTCACGTCACTGATTAAAACTGGGTGCTATTACCGCTGATTGATTAAAGGATGCGATTAAAGCCAATCAGAGGTTTTTAAACTCCTGGATGAACAATATACTGGAGCCGAAGATCTACCCTGATAGCTGAACTCCTGGCAAGGGGCTAGATGAACATTAAAAAGTAACAATAAATCAATTATATTCTGTATGTATATATCAAATAAAGTTTATAGTTACATCACTTAATTTTTTTTTTATTGTAGTCAAAGTTAAAACAAATAGGCCTCATGTGCATGGGAGTGTGGAAATATGATGCATGTTTAATGCCAGACCTTGGCAGGAAAAAAATGCCTCTACTGTTGCGTTTTCATGAGCGTTTACAAGCTTACATACGTTTAAACATGTACTGCTTTAGATGTGTATGGGCATAAACTCATTCTACTGGCTAGAATATTCATTTAATCTAGCCATTTGAATGAATTGACATGCATATGTCTGCGTTTAGGTGCGTTAATACATGTATGAGCATATAGAGGGTATAGAAGAGAATCACCCGCCTTGATGAAGACAGACACAGTTTTTGCTTTATCTAGCTGTATTTATAACACCCAAGTGAAAGATATAATGCCAACATGTCAGAGAGAACAGAATCACTGAGTTGGAAAAAGGATCACCCCCCTTGTGTCAGTATTGTGTTGGACCACCTTTTGCTTTAATTCCAGTCTTTAGGCTGGGTTCAAACTTATGTGAATTTGATGAGGGCTTCCCCGCATCCAATGTGCATTACAGGAGAGTGCAACCAGCTCTTAATGGAGCCGGTTCACATAGCTCTGGGGTGGCACCGGATTTGGAAAGGGTCCTGTGCCTCTTTGGTTCTGAATCAGGTGTGAATTCAGGCAGAAATGCGGACCAGCCATTCCCAGCCAGCCCCTCCAACCACTGTGCGCTCATTGATCATGTGACTCGTTAGTGTTACAAGGTCTCAGATGTGAATGGAGAGCAGGTGTGTTAAATTTGGTGCTATCACTCTCACTCTCTCATACTGGTCATTGAAAGTTCAACATGGCACCTCATGGCAAAGAACTCTCTGAGGATCTGAAAAAAAGAATTGTTGCTCTACATAAAGATGGCCTAGGCTATAAGAAGATTGTCAAGACACTGAAACTGAGCTGCAGCACGGTGGCCAAGACCATACAGCGGTTTAACAGGACAGGTTCCACTCAGAGCAGGCCTCGCCATGGTCAACCAAGGAAGTTGAGTGCACGTGCTCAGCGTCATATCCAGAGGTTGTCTTTGGGAAATAGATGTATGAGTGGTGCCAGCATTGGTTGAAGGGGTGGGGGGGGGTCAGCCTGTCAGTGCTCAGACCATATGCCGCACACTGCATCAAATTGATCTGCATGGCTGTCGTCCCAGGAGGAAGCCTCTTCTAAAGAGGATGCACAAGAAAGCTTGGATTACTGGAACCATGTCTTGTGGTCTGATGAGACCAAAGATAAACTTATTTGGTTCAAATGGTGTCAAGCGTGGGTGGTGGCAACCAGGTGAGGAGTACAAAGACAAGTGTATCTTGCCTACAGTCAAGCATGGTGGTGGGAGTGTCATGGTCTGGGGCTGCATGAGTGCTGCTGGCACTGGGGAGATACAGTTCATTGAGGGAACCATGAATGGCAACATGTACTGTGACATACTGAAGCAGAGCATGATGCCCTCCCTTCAGAGACTGGGCCGCAGCGCAGTATTCCAACATTATAATGACCCCAAACACACCTCCAAGAGGACCACTGCCTTGCTAAAGAAGCTGAGGGTAAAGGTGATGGACTGGCCAAGCATGTCTCCAGACCTAAACCCTATTGAGCATCTGTGGGGCCTCCTCAAATGAAAGGTGGAGGAGCGCAAGGTCTCTAACATCCACCAGCTCTGTGATGTCACCATGGAAGAGGGGAAGAGGACTCCAGTGGCAACCTGTGAAGCTCTGCTGAACTCCATGCCCCAGAGGGTTAAGGCAGTGCTGGAAAATAATGGGGGCCACACAAAATATTGACACTTTGGGCCCAATTTGGACATTTTCACTTAGGGGTGTACTCACTTTTGTTGCCAGTGGTTTAGACATTAATGGCTGTATGTTGAGTTATTTTGAGGGGACAGCAAATTTACACTGTTATACAAGCTGTACACTCACTACTTTACATTGTAGCAAAATGTAATTTCTTCAGTGTTGTCACATGAAAAGATAGAATAAAATATGTACAAAATGTGAGGGGTGTACTCACTTTTGTGAGATACTGTATATATATACGGTATATTTATATTATGTCCTATAGCTGTCAAGGTGTTTGTAAATTTATTCAGTCAGTTTTTTGATTCGGCACTCCAACCAGACAGCCCAACCAGGCCCAGGATCCCAGAAAATAATGCTACAGTTGATCACTGCAGCCTGGTCTAGAACCCACCTTTTATTGGACAGTAAAGGAGCAGCAGCATACTGATAAGTTTACCCCAATACCCCCCTGCCATACATCATACTGAGCAAAGATCAAAGCAACAAAGTCCTGTTTGGTTTAGAGTGCTGCTTCTCCCTCTCCTAGTCTGAGTGCTGCTGTGCAGGAAATTTTCAGAGACTGTTATCATTTCAGATTCAGATACATATGCTAACTGAAAGGGTAGATAAAGGCTTTGCATTTGCTTTAATTAAATGACAAAGCAGTCAGATCCTGGCCTTACAACATTGTGACCTTAAATTTACCAAAATAGTTTTCATCCAGTAAATGGATGTGTAGGTGTGTGCACTGCACTAGACAAATCAGCTGGCACTGGAATTGGCAGCAGAGACTGAAGTTCAATGTTCTGTAAATCATTGCGGAATAAGTCAGCACCATATACATGCGTCACATGAAGATTGGGAATCAGGACGGTGGAAACATCGATGTAAACATGGCGCACGTCCTAGATGGATCTGGAGGCAACCATATGCATGAAATGAGCAATTGTCTGATGTGATTATGTTTTATTTAAAATTTATGAACTTTGGGGACACAGAGGATGGTTATGCGTAGGAAGAAGCTGGAAAAAATGTGACAATGTTACAATCAGAGGCTGAGTTTAGGGATCGGGGGACATGTGGAGAAACCTGGAAATCTCTGCGCTGATTGCTGCCTTCTCTCTCTTTTTTGTGAATTTATTTGTAATATGTTCAGTTGTGGGTCTTTCATATATTATTGCCATTCTCGTCCTCTGCCTAGCCATACTCTTTCAAAATTGCAGGTCCCCTGCTCTCCCTTCTCAAATTTAGGCTCCCTGCCCACCTGAACTGCTTTCTAATAGGCCCCCTGCCCACCCATGCCCCCTTCTGAAATGAGGGCCCTGACCAACTACACTCCATTTAGAAATGAGGTCCCCTGCCCACTGGTGTTCCCTTCTGAAATGTATTGCCCTACCCTACCACCCTCCTTTCCTAAAATGCAGGTCCCCTGCCCTTCTGCACTCCCCATTGAAATGCAGGTTCCTTTCTGGGTCCAACCCATGCTCCCTTCTGAAATGCAGGTTTCCTGGCCCCCTGCACTCCTTTCTAAAATATTAGTGTCCTGCCTACCCATGCCTCCTTCAGAAATGTAAGTACACTGCCCAGCTGCATTCCTTACCCTCCTATGCTCCTTTTCTGAAATTCAGGTCCTCTTTCCTCCTTCTGTCCCTTCTGGAATGCAGGTTCTCTCTTTCTAGTCCCCATCCATGCTTCCTTCTTAAACTCAGGTTCCCTGTCCATCTGCACTTCTTTCTGAGATGTTAGTCCCCCTGCCTACCCATGCCCTCTTCTGAAAATAAGGTCTCCTGGCCAACTGCACTCCCTTTAGAAATGCAGGTCCCCCTCCCACTGACATTCACTTCTGCAATGTAATCCCCTACTCTACAATTCTCCTTTTCCGAAATGCAGGTTCCATGTCCTTCTGCATTCACCTATCAAATGCAGGCCCCCTCCTTAGCCTCCACCAATGCTTCCTTCTGAAATTGAGGTTCCCTGCTCACCTGCACTGTTTTTTGAAACATTAGCCCCACAGTAACCCATGCCCCCGTTTTGAAATAAGGTCCCCTGCTCAGTCACACTCCCTTCAAAAATGTTGGTTCCCTGCTCTACCTTCTGAAGTTCAGGTTCCCTGCCAACCTACACTATTTTCTGAAATGTTAGTCCCCTCTGAAATGGATTCCACTACCCTATGAAATGCAGGTTCTCTTCCTAGTCCCCACCTATGCTTATTTCTGAAATTCAGGTTCCCTTCACACCTGCACTACTTTCTGAAATGTTAGTTCCCCTGCCTACCCATGCCCTCTTCTGAAAATAAGGTCCCCTGACTGACTACACTCCCTTCACAAATACAGGTCCCCTGACCACCACCATTCACCTCTACAGTGTATTCACCTACCCTCCTATACCCTTTTTTATAAAATGCAGACCCTTGAATTTCTACACTCGCCTATCAAATGCAGGTCCCCTCCAATGCTTTCCTCTGAAATTCAGGTCCCCTGTCAACCCACAAAAATTGACCAGTTTAAGGATTTGTGGGACTTTGACAAGGACCAAACTGTAATGTCTGGACAACTGGGTCAGAGCGACTCCAAAACTGCAGCTCTTGTGGGATGTTCCCAGTCTGCAGTGGTCAGGACCGACCAAAAGCCATCCAAGAAAGGAGAACTGGCCAACCGGTAACAGAGTGATGGTCAGCCAAGGCTCATTGATGGAGGTGGGGAAGGATCAGTGATAGAGGTAGGGAGGGGAGGATCATTAGTGGAGATGGGGAGGGAAGGCTCATTGACGGAGGTGGGGAGGGAAGGCTCATTGATGGAGGTGGGGAGAGAAGGCTCATTGATGGAGATTCGGAAGGTAGGGGTGGAGGTAGTTACTCGGAAGGGAGGGGTGGAGGTAGTTACTCGGAAGGGAGGGGTGGAGGTAGTTACTCGGAAGAGAGGGGTGGAGGT